>PVLD010006575.1:0-99406 GCA_004027595.1 Dinomys branickii | reverse complement strand
GAGAACACGCTCCTGTGCTCCCCTAGAACACGCTCCTGTGCTCCCCTAGAACACGCTCCTGTGCTCCCCTAGAACACGCGCCTGTGCTCCCCGAGAACACGCTCCTGTGCTCCTCTTGAGGCCAGGCCAAGCCTGAAACTGTACACAACGGATTCCTCTGCAACTGTGTCTCGCTGTGCAGAGATGCCCACCGCTGGTGTGGGTAAGAGCGGCTGGCTTTGGTTCCCCAGGAGGGGGACGACTAGGAAGGTTAGAACTCATCCCACCATCTGACCTGTGTGGGGAGAGAGACTAGAGATGATGTCGTCAGCCGCCAGAGATTTTATCAGTCATGTCCACAGCAGTGAAACTGCATAAATGCTCCCAGTGGTGAGCTGGGGCAGACTTCCTGCTGGGGGACACTCGGAGCTCGGGGAGGGTGGCAGGCTTTGGCTCTGTGGGGGCAGAGCTTTCCACACTGGAGTCCTCATACACCTCTTCTTTGCCTGGCTGCCCATGTGTATCTCTGCCCATCTGAAGCTACAATGGCAACTTGTATTAGGGAAGGGGTAGCCGTCTCTCCCACGGCCTCACACAGCCAGGCAGGCACCCCTGAGCTGTGCACCTTACTGTGAATCTTTTATTTTTATACTTCACAGAAGAGATTGAATTTTTAAGTGGAAAATTTTAACAAAGCCCTCAGATGTGAACTCCCATAAAATAATTATTTAGTTATGAATATGGGAAAGGAATGGAACCATCTAAAATTTATTTTTACATAGCCAACCACTATATTATCATAAAATGTTTGTGAACTAAATTCCACTGGCTGCATGTTTTGGGAACAGGTTATAGTTTCACTGAAAATGAGAAAGGAAGACCTAGGTGGAGGAACTCCTAAAGTTAACTGTGAAAGAATCTGAGTCAAAATCCTGGCTCTCTGAGACCCCTTGGGGACTGGACAAAAGCTCAGGACTCAGACAGAGGTGCCTAATCAGGCCAAACCGCACTCACAGTTTCAGGATTTTGAGAATTTCCTGCAGCCCAGGTTGAACACTCTTGTTCAGAAGGATTTTTCAAACAGGTTCATGTTCTTCCTTGGGCCTGGCCCCATCTCCTGCTTTCCTTCTGCAGGCAGGGAGGTGGAGGGGGGCGCGCCTGTTTGTGCTGGGCAGTGTTTCTTTAGGTTTCAGGGGAACAAAAGTGATTAGATCTTAGGGCATGATCTCCTCTGAGTGCCAAGGTCATGACGGGCTGTGATTCAGCATCCTTCTCTCAAAGCTCTCAAGGTATTTGTTTTTAAATCCTCCATGGGAATGCTGGGGACCAGTGGGAGAGTCCTGAGAGTCCAGGTTTCAGGGTGACCTTGGGGTCACTTGTTAGCCCCGACCATGACTGATCACTGGTGAATGTCAGAAGGAGCAGAATCCTGGCTTCCAGCTCACACCAGGAATCCCAGCTCTCACTGCCAAGCTGTGTGACCTTGCCCAAGTTCCTTAACCACACTGAGCCTTAGATCTTTTATTTACAAAGTGGGAATGACAACACTTACCTTTACAGAGGATGCTAACCCACGTCCTCAGCTATAGCACAGTACCACAGCCTGGGCAGATTCTCAGCAGTAGAAGTTTTCCTGGCTCACGAGTCTGAAGGCTGAAGACCAAGCACAGCACCAGCGTGTGATGAGGGCCTTGGCACTGCATTTGAACTCGGCAGAAGGGAAGCGCTCACAAGACAGAGAGGACTCAGAGCTGATTGCCCTTTCTGTTACACACCGTCCAACAGTAACAAACCCACTCCCCACATGGTTCTCATCTGCCATGAAGAGCAGAGCCCTCCTGATCTCATAGCCTCTTACAACGCTACACTGTTGCATCAGGGACTGAGTTTCCAACACAACAGGAACTCCAGGGGGATACATTTAGGCCTTAGCTGGGGTTGGGGAATTAGGCTAGTGTATCATCACGGCACCAGTCCGGTAGTCCCATTGTTAACGTGATTAACACTGCAATACCTTACATTTCTTGTTGTTGCACCAGACAGGCCTGGAAAGCCTCGAAGACAAATTCTCATGCCCCTCCCAAGACCTGCTGAATCACACTTTCCTGGAAGAGGGCTCAAGTGCCCCAGGCGTCTGCATCTCAGGGCTTCAGATGCACCGCACCCTTGTCCACGCTGCTGTGGGCCCCAGGAAGCCCACTGTACAGGCTGTGGTTTGTGGTTTGGGCTCAAAGGACCCTCCTGAAGGCCCCTGGGGACCAGCTGTTCCCCCAGCCCCTTCCGCACAGCTTCTTGAGGCAGCTCTCCTCTCTCTTGAGGACAAGAAGCTGCATCCTCTCCCAGCCCTTTTATCTCTGGAGTACCCAGGACTGTATTATAATCAGGTACTGTAAGATAATTGATATGGAGGTGGCTGCCTTGAAAATAGAGTTTAGCAGGACAGTTCCCAAGAGGGGGAGCAAGCGCAGCACACGGGGCGTGTGAAGCCCCAGGGTCAGAAGAGGAGGGCACGAAGGACAGTGGGGGCCAAAGCCTCCCTTGTGGAGGAGGAGGGTGAGTGGCTGGAAGGTAGGCTGAGCACGTTTAGGACTGGACAGTTTAAACCAGCAATGGCGAACCTTTTAGAGCTTTCAGTGATAACAAACAGCCAGCTGCAGCACACATTCCGCAGGTTTTCCACCGCTGGTCTAAACAGCTTCTGTAGGTTCTGAGCATTAGACATGGCTATCAGTTATTTGGTAGCTGGCATGGGCAGGGGAACTGTTGGTTTGGTGTGTGAGACTTAGGTAACATTGGCCACTGGGGATATGGAATTTGGGTTGGTTGGATTTCCTAAGGAAGACAGGTCTGAAAGCAAGTTGTTTGTCCCTGTCTCTAAGAATTAGCCAGTAAGTAAGTAGACAGACAGATAGACAGTGATAAGGGTGCCCACCATTACAGCTTCGGGAACATCACCATCCCTTGGCCACTGCTTTAGAAATAACTATTAACTGTTCCTCACATGGTCCGCTAAGAGTGCTGAGGACCGCAGCAGACACAAGGAGTCCCCCAGGGGATGCTGATGTGCCTGTCTCTGTGATAGACAGTTTTTCAGAACTTCTTCTTGTGCTGCATGGACCTGATAGTTTGCAAAGTCAGTATCTGTGACCTCTACACTGCTGACACAAAGTGCCTGACATACACAAGTGCAGAGAGGAAAGGGCTGTTGTAGCTTCTGGTTTCAGGGGTATGGTAGCTTCTGGTTTCAGGGGTATGGTCCCTAGCTAGAAACACCTCGGTGGAAGAGAGGTGCGGCGGAGGAGGACTGACCCCCTCATGGCAGTGAGCACGCACAGCAAACAGAAGAGATGTAGCCTTCAAAGGCACCCTAGTGACCCACGGCCTCTACTAGACCCCTCCTCCAACAGCCCGTTCAGCTGTGTGTTAACCGTGTAAGGTCAGCTCCCCCTCAAGCCAACTTCCTCCTCGGAAACCTCTTAATCTAATCCACTGACAGTCAAGTGTGACCTCACGTATGTCTAGTTACATCTTCTAGTAACTGCGCAGAAGGAAGACCTAGGAATGCCACAGCACAGGAGAACTAGGAATGGATGGCAGCACATGGGGACCCTGGAAGGTTCCTGGGCTACTGCTGCAGATGGGCTTCTCATAGCGCAGCCTTCAGAGTGGGATCCTGGAGGGAAGGCCAGCTGCTTGGGATAGGAGGTATCCAGGCCCAGCGTCCTGAGGGACAGCCACTGTATTCTATGAGAGTCCAGACACTTCCAGACCAGCAGCTATCCTGGAACTCTGGAGAAGTTTGCAGGTTTCCAGCCAAGTACAGATGCTTGGGTAGCATGAGCCAGGCATCCTCCCCATGGCCCTGACTTTGATCCACACTCTGGTTTACATCCACCTTCCTGTCTTACATCTCTGTGTTCTGCCCCGTCCTCTGACCTATTAATGGGCCCAGATTTGGATCTTCCCCATCTTGTCTCTCCAGGAGCAGGAAGCCCTGCTCAGCACTGATCCTCCACTCATCACTGGCTACTTGCCATGGCTTCTGGACTGAAGGCAGCTTTGGCTTTGGCTTCAGATGGGAGGTGTGCATCGCTAGGAGCCAGGGCTGCTGCCTGGCTCATGGGCTTTGGGACAATTGTCAGCAGCCTCTGGAGCAGGGAAGATGTTCTAACTGATGGGCTGGGCCTGCAGGGAGCTGTCACCACAGGGGTCCTGGCCTTCCCACCAACCACACTGTGCTGTCCTGTGGATACTGGGTCCTGGCTCAGGAAGGACACGGGGCCAGGAGGATGAGCTGGATGGAACTGGGAGCTCAGTGTGGCTGCCCCGGAGGAGAATGCAGCCCTAGCTGGTCAGCTCCAAGCCAGCCGCAGTCCCAAAGGGGCTGCAAGGAAGGCCCAGCCAGATGTTGATCACCAGGATTTTCCGCTAATTTATGAGTTTGGCCCCACAGCTGCCCTGTGTTTGTTAAGCAGATGTCTCCAGCCTCAGACTCAATGAAGTCTGAGTTTGACGAGGCAGGAGGGACCGCTCACACTCTGGGATACACGGGGGAAAAACACCCAACAGTGAGTGGACCGAATCGTGGTGATTAGAATAAGCGAGGCCAGGGTACAGAAGTGCCAGAGAAAAAGTAAAAGGAAATCACGTTAGCCCAGCGAAAGCTTCTCTTAGGCCTCGGTGCGCTGGGCTGTCCGGGTGAATCATTCCCCACATTCCTGCTCCCGGTTCCTGCGTGACCACCCGGCCGTGGGGAGGAAAGTCCCTTCCCCCTCAGGACGGACGCTGATTCTCACTGGCAGTGACAGCTTGCCCAGGAGAGGGTGGGCTGAGGGCGCTGCTGGCCCTCAGGGGCCTCTGAGGGGAGGGGGCTGCAGGGCTGGGCCCCCCCCCCAGGGCACAGGTCCCTCATCCTCTCTATATTGCACATCCACCCCGGAGCCCACTCCCCTCTGGAATCTGGGTTGAATGGTCTGTGGTCCTTGTCTAATGCTGCGGGCCTTATAAAAACCACGCGGTTGGCCTTCTGACCTGCAGGGTCTGACTGCGGATTCTTCCAGCTGCAGATACTTAGGGGAAGACGACATACGTGTGAAATGTGTGCAGACCTTTTCCTTGTCACTGTCCCCTGAACAGTGCGCAGAACAGAGACTCACGTAGTGCTTACCTCATCTACCTGCTCCGTCTTCTAGCAGTGACCTCAGTACCCGGGTGGTGGCCACAGGCTCCATGCTGACACCAACGCTGATGTCCTGCCTCAAGGGCTGGAGCATCCTTGGATTTTGGCAATGGCGTGGGTCCTGGAGTTGGCCCCACAGGTGCTGAGGTGACCACATCCTGGAGTGAGGGCCTGCAGACCGCCGCACAGACTGACCCTGGAAGTGCAGGTGGGAGAGGAAGGGAGGGAGCCTGTCCCCTGGGCAATGTCCCAGTAGAAATAAGGGCCTTTTGAACCAGATTTAAAGTTGGGAATTTATCCACCCCAACAGTTGAAAGCAGAAACAGCATTTTGGACACATATGTTCACAGCAGCAGCATTCACAGTGGCCTAAAGGTGGGAGGTGTCCAGACATCCATCTGTGAATGAAAGGAAAACACGGTGTGATCCATGTATACAAGGGAATATTATCCATCTCTGCAAAGGAAGACCATGCAGTGGCACAGACCTATAGTCCTAGCCACTCAGGAGGCTGAAGCAGGACAATCACTTAAACTCAGGAGTTGGGGGCCAGCCTGTGCAATATAATGAGATAAAGGAGGTGAGGAGGAAATTCAGACCCATGCTACAATATGGACGAACCTTGCAGACATTCTCCTGAGTGAAACAAGCCAGTTACAAAAGAGCGAATGCTGCATGATTCACATATGTGAAGCACCTAGAACAGTTAGTTCACCATAGTGGCAGAAAGCAACCAGTGGTTGCCAGAGGCTGGGGAAGGCAGTACCTAGCGGGGAGAGTCCCAGCCTGGGTTGAGGGACTAGCTCTGGAGGTGGCTGTGGCGAAGGTGACTCAGCGTGTGAATGTGTAGGTGCCACTGACCTCACACTTAAAAATGACTACACTGCTGCGGTGCATGACAATGGGTGGTCAGCTTCTAACCCCCAGCTGGACTGAACCAGTGTGGTGCTGGGGGGTGGGCCGCCCGGGGGTTGTTGCCAGCAGCGTAAGAGGCAGAACTGCAGAAGAAGTTAGGTTATTGAGAGCTGAGAGAAGCCGTTGGGCACTGTTGGAAGCTGAGGGGAGCTGTTGGTTTTCCTGGAGAAGCTTGTCATGCTGGCTTTCCTGATGAACTTGGCTGTTCTCATTGGAGGAGGAGTTCAAGACCTCACTGTCGCTGAGGATGGCTGCGGTATCTTTCAGGGGAGCTCTGGTTCTTATTTTGAGCATCACTTCCTAGCTCCAGTGCAGCTCCCTCAGCCTGCTAGCACAAATCCTTCATCATGCTAGCACAGACTTTCTAGATTCCACCACTGACCTTTGGGCCTTCCCAGCCGAGATCCATAAAACAGGCCTGTATGAGACATTGTCATGGGCTCTGGGCCTCCAGCTGGACTCATGGGAGGCATTGTTATGGGCTCTAGGTCTTCAGCTGGACTCATGCAGGACATTATTGTGGGATACAGGTCTTTAGTGTGTGGACAGATTTCCTGTACTCTCTTGTATATGATACTTTGGGTGACTATTATAAATAATCTTATAAAATATGTGTCCTGTATGAAATTGTTCCCCTTGCAAAAACCCCAAAGCTGTGACAGCTGGTATGGTGGTACATGCCTATAATCCCAACACTCTGGGAGGCTGAGGCAGGAGGGTTACAAGTTCAAGCCTAGTTGTAGCAATTTAGTGAGACCTTGTGTCAAAATGAAAAAAGGAAAAAGAGGATTGGGAATGTGGCTTGTTGAAAAGGCCCTGGGTTCAGTCCCCAGTATTGAAAAAAAAAAATTAGGATGTGAGCTTTATGTTGTGTTTTCTCTACTACAGAAATATTTTTAATTTTAAAAAGTTGGGAACTTACAGAGGAAACACTGGATCCCATCCCCAGCTTAGAGTCCAGAGGAGCCAGGGATTCCGCAATCTCAGACCTGATGCTTGTCTCGACGCTGCCCCAGGGGCAGAGCGGACAGCACACTGCCTGCTGCTGGGACCTGCAAGGACCTGAGAGCTCAGCACCCCTGGTGGCTGGTGGGGGTGGGGTCCGCTCCGGGCCTTCATGGAGGAGAGAGGCAGCTCCTTCTTTCACCGCGGTGAGGACTTAACCAAACGATGCTGCCAAGGTCCTGTGTGCCCCAGGAAGGCGGAATACTCGGGCCGCAGCTGTGGCTGACCTTGCTTCCGATCACCAGCATGTGAACCCTGTGGTTCTCCTTGCATCGAGCCCGTTACTGTGCACTTCCTCTGGAAACAGAAGCCAACCCTCGAAGCTTTGCCTTCTTCCTGGCACTGGGGGTCCCTCAGCATCTTTCCAGCTGTGGCAGCTTCTCATACAGCGAGGGCTGTGACCCTACGAAAGCCACTACATGATCCACGGCTGGGCCTGAAGTGATACCGTCTCCTGCCAGTGCTTTTCCAGTGACACCAGAAAATCTCATGCAGATGTCAGCGTGTCCCTGAGGCCTCTCCAACACTTGCTGATTTCCCTTTTTTTAACACAAAAAGTGAGGCAACCTCAGACTCCAAGCCTCCAGCACGCTGCAGTATCTGGTTATAATTTAATAACTTCCCTTCCTTGTATTTATTTTTAGAATTTCTTTCTATTTTAGGCCAGTGGAACTGGTTTTCTGTTTACTAGCCTGTATAACGCTTACTTTTTAAACGAGTTTAAGTGAAAAAATGTGGGCCAATTTAAAGACTGATATCAAGTCAATATTAGGAGAAGAGGTATATGGCCTTGGCAGGGGTCACGGAGGAGGGGAGCAGTGCAGTGCAGATTTGGCCTTGAGTGGCCTGCAGGATGCTCAGGCCACCTTCGCTCTAGTGGCACGCTACCCTCTGACCCGTCCCACAAGACAACAGAGCCGGCAGCAAAGGACTCCACCCAGGCCCGCACTGCGGCAGTGGAAGACCCACTGCACACAACACCGAGAGCCCCACTAGGTTCGCATCCTTGGGTTGTGGGAACAGAGGGCCCGGAGGACTGTGGCTGTGGTGAGTGACTCTGGGTTACCACGGACGGCACCAGGACTCACAGCTTGGAGGGGGGTGAGACTCTCACAAAGTGGGAGTCTTGGGGGGTCACTGACCAGCATATGGCTCAGGATTGAGGAGAGGGCAGAGCTCAGGGAAGGGGCCACGTGGGCAAGATGCCCAACTCTGAACTGGACTCGCCACCAGGAAGGTTGGCCCTGTCTCATGAACGTCTTCGCTGATGGCCTTGTTCTGTTCTGTTCCCTGAATTGTGCCCTGCAGAGACTTAAACTCGGAAGCCTGGAGTTGAACAGGAGTGGATGGGGCCATCGGAGAGCCTCCCTGTCGGTCACTGGTCCACGCATACCATCACAGGTCCCTGCTTCTCCCACTCCAGGCCCCTGTGGTAGTGGCCACCTTTTGACACACTGGCTATCCCACTTACGTGTTATGTTTAGAGCTGTCACGTTGCCCGTAGAGTGTGGCTCTTGGGGTCAGGGATCTCCAAAGGGCCCAGGACATCCTGAATGCTCCAGAAGGGACTTGAAAGCACACCCCAGCCAGGGAGGACCTCTTCCTTTAGCATGTCCTGTAAGCAGTGCTGCCCCGCGCCAGGTTGGAGCTCTGTCCCCAGGAGGAGCTCGGGATGGTGCCACATGGCACACCATGCAGAGGCGGTGTCAGAGGGTTATCTGCGTCTGAGGAGAATGCTTTTAAACTGCACTTTTGTTGCTGACCTTCTGAGAGAAAAAACAGATGTGCCATTTAACCCCTCCTTGAGCCCGCAGGAGCCCAGCATCCTGGGTTTGAGAGTCCGGTCAACCTAGGGAGCATCTGGCCTTTGAACCCAGAGGGTTAATGGCACCCTGTGCTGCGCGCCTGAGGCTTGTAAGCATCAGCACAGGACCTGCCAGGGTCCTGATTAACAGCTGCAAGGCCAGCTCAGCTTCTTGATGGGCTCAGCACACATGGCACTGCCATGAAGGTGCTGGTGCTGTTTTCTTTTTATTTTTTTAATTTTATTTTAAAAGTATAATAAAAAAACAAAAAGATATTAACAAACATACACAAAGTAGCATAAGAATAGTACAATCGAATCTGAGTTACAGATAGGGTGACAGGGAATCATCAGTGGTTGTTGCATTACATATTGATAATTTCTAATTATATATTCAGTAAAATAGGTATAGACATGCAAAATTGATCGGACAATTAATCATCTACTATTCCTTACGATAAAGTGACCTAAGTCAGTAGTACAACTTCTTTTTATAGTGTGAAAGCAAAAAGAACTACATCAACTACAACAGAAAAAGAAAGAGAAAAAATACCCAAAAAACGAAAAGCATTAACAAAGAGACACAAAGTAGCTCAATAAACTTATAATCATAATTGAATTATAGACAAAGCAACAGAAAACCAACAATATTTGTTGCATTTCATATTGATATCTTCAAAATGTATGCTCCGGAGAACACATGAAGACATACAAGATTGATCAAACAATCAGTCATCAACTATTCCTTACCATTCAATGACATAAGTCAGTAGTAGAACCATGTTAGCCATCCTGCACATATGTATATACATAGATACTTACATACATACATACATAAATTTTTGCCTGCAGTAATCTCTAGTGCTGTTTTCTTTTGCCCCTGGGAGGTCAGAACCCAAAATAAGACCCGCACCCCCCCACCTGGCTGGGACTTGGGGAGCTTTTCAAAGTGAATGCACTCTGTTTAGGGCTCTGCTAAAGGCATCTCTTCACCTGCCTTAAGGCCAAGTGTGTGAACTGCACGGCCCATGCTGTCACTCACAAAGTGTTTTCACACCTGCCACTGGGGCGTTGGGGAAAGAGGCGGAGCTTAGCGCTGAAGACTTCTGTCTAGATACAGGCGCTGCCAGGCAGTCTTGGGCAACTCAGCCCCGCTGAGTGCTGCTTCCTTGTCTGCCGAACCCTGCTTGCTGGAATTATTAGAAGGCCAGGATCATGTGGAGGCCCCGGGGGTCAAACAGCTCCCAGGCCAGTTCCAATGTTCTGGGGCATCTGGATGAAGTATCAACAGTTTAAAAATTCAGGAAATGTGCCTTAAAAATCCAGCTTTCAAGGTTCCTTACAGTTAAAGTGGGACACTCTAGCATCTCCACTGTCAGGGCTGAGCGGCAGCCATAGCCATCACGAGGAGATACTGTGTCTGCACGGGGTGTATGAGGGAAGCACTAGGCAACCATCACCAAAAGAGTGACACAGCAAAGGTGGGGTGTCCATCTGCCGAGCCCCGCGAGGAGGAACGTTCACACACAGCGGACACGGGGACTCCATGCTAAGGAAACCAGCCAGCCGCCGAAACATGGAAGCTGTGGGGGTCCCACTGAACAGGAGGCACCCAGCGGAGGAAGGCTCAGAGCAGGAATGGAGAACGGAGGTTGGCAGGGCCAGGAATGGGGAGTTAGGGCTTGAGGGAGTGAGGGTTTCACTCGGGGAAGACGAGGACCTTCTGGAGAAGGACAGTGGCGGTGGCTGCACAGTAACATGAAGGCACTTAATGCCCCGTGCTGTCCAGCTGCAAATGGTGAAGCCGCACGTTAAACCCTGAGTACATGGAAGGTAGGGCATGATTTGCCGAACGGCAGCAGATTCCCCCTTTTCAGCACCTTTGGACACAGCCGGAAGCCCACAGAGAGCTGTGGTCTCAGGAACCTCAGGCTGCTATCCCGGGCAAGGAGGGCTCCTGGTATGTATCCTGTGTGGACAGGGCAGGCCAAAGGGCTCGGACCTGCACAGCATCTGGCTGCAGAGGAAGGGCCAGATGTTTGAGCTCTTGCTTGTTTATAAAGGAGATGTCTGCTCCAACCAGACCCCGTGTGTTTACATGATGGCAGTGCCTGCGGGGGGGGGGGGGGGGCCTCCCTGCGGAGCTGCTCCCTGCCGAGCACCCACTCCCCCCACCAGCCGTGGGACCTTCAAGGAAGTCATCAGCGTCTCCTACCTCAGTTTCCTCAGCTGCAAAACACATTGGCAACATTTGCCCAGCGGGGCTGGATGTTTCTAAAGTTCTCAGGACTGTGCGTGGTGTGCAGTCAGTGCTCAGAGGCCAGTTTGTCCTGGCTTCTTTTGCTGCCCTTTTTTCTCTTGCTCCAACCACCCGCTTCCCAGACCCAGTAACTGCCCTACCCAACTTCATAGCATCTGCCTGGGAAGGTGGAGGCGGGCGTTAAACCCATATTCAGCTTGGGCTTTTTGAGAAAATAAATGTATTTCCACACATCTGCTGACAAGTAGGGCTTTTGCAAACATCTAAAGTACAGAAACGTTTGTGAATTCTCCCACAGTGAGAGAAAGAAATCTTTATTTTACTTGCACATGACCCAGTCTGTTGTAAAAACCCTCATTGTAACTGAAGGGTGTACAGCTCTCAAAATAGTTGGAATCTTCAAGTCAAGAAAAAAAAGCTCAGCAGTGCTGCGAAAGTTCAATTACACTTAAAAAAAATTCCCCTTATTTGGCTGTGCATTGAGGCATGAAATTGCACCTAAGCATCCACTTACTTGGCCCTTTGAACAGTCAGCTCTCCACAGCATTTGGGCAAGGTACGTTGTGCCGGCCTTCAGCTGGCTCTGCTTTGCTAATTATTCCAAATAAATAGCAAATGCGGCCTTCCTGTCTCCCTCCTCCTCCCTCTGCGGTTGTCCGCCCTTTACAAATGTTCACTAATTTTCACACGAATTTTCATTTTGGCTGTAATTCTGAAGAGAGAACCATGGAGACATTTGTTAATGAAAATTCTGGGAAATTTGATTTGGAAAATGCTCTTTTCATACAGGCATCTAATTGTTGAAAGGATCTGCCTTGTGATTTGTAGTGAAATTTGTTAAATCCTGGAAGGTTTGTTTTTGTTTTTGTTTCTTTTGGTTTTGCCCTTTCTGTAATGCAGAGTCCAAATTAAGTTAGAAAATTTTCCAGCTCTGACTTTGGCCTGGTTCTGCATTTTCATCAGCTGTTATGGATGGGGGCTATTGAATAGCACAGCAATAGTAATTGAGGGATTTCAGAGCTGAATGGGACTGATTTATAGAAACCCGAAGCTCTTACCGTAATATTTTGTTAAAAATGTTTCCTCTTATTGTGCCTGATTTAATACAGATTCTTTTCTTTTGTTCTTTGTTCCTTTGAATGACTGAAATAAGTTAAATGCATACAGGTTTATCTCAGCCTCCAGTGCAAAGATAAAAGGAAGCAATATGCAAAGCACCCTGTTCCTTATATCAATGGCAGGAGAATGCTGAATTTTCATTACTGACCAGAGTAAACGCGGCAGCTGCTTTTGTTTAAAGGCTGGGCTGGGGATTGGCTCTGATTGCTGGGGGAAACCCTCTGACGTAACCTCTGGGAGATGTGGTGTCACTGTGAAGCGGTGACAGTAAAAAAGCCCAGTAAGTTATGTGAAGTGTCTGCCACGCAAGGCCTCGGCAAAAGTGGAGGGTCTGGCTGCCTTTGTCACCCTTCCCCTGCCTTCCACTCAGAACAATTAAGAAGCCCCCACTAGGTGCTAGTGTGGAGCAAAGCTGCTGATTCAAAACCAGGCTCGCAGCATTTAGTCGAGCACTTGGGGGCCGCTCCCTTCAGCAGCACAACTTGTCCCCAGCACCGCTCGAGCCCAGCGTGAGAAGCGGGAGCACCGGGGAGTGGCGGGCACCCAGATCTGGGCTCTTCTACCTCCTCCACCAAGTCCCTCTTCTCTGGTGGGTGCTGAGCCTACCCTTGCGGCAGGAAGAGCATTACTGTGGGGAAGTGACAGGAAGATGGCCAGGCCTGGTGCCCCCTGCAGCACCACAGCCCTAGAGTCCTTTGGGCCACGAGGCCAAGGGAGGTGACCAGCTGGCAGTGGGGAGGCCGCAGGAGGAACTCAGCTCCTGGGCTGCAGCTAAGCCCCCCGCAGG
Source organism: Dinomys branickii (assembly GCA_004027595.1). Lineage (NCBI taxonomy): Eukaryota > Metazoa > Chordata > Mammalia > Rodentia > Dinomyidae > Dinomys > Dinomys branickii. Next base: position 86,358 of record PVLD010006575.1, on the reverse strand, counting down.
GCCTCCCCGAAGGCCAGGTCCTGCTGCTAAGCTGCCAAGGGCCTTGCTCTTGTCCGTAGCCTGTGCTGGGGAGTGATGGACTCTCTAAAAGTGCTGCCTCAGACTTTCCCACGGGAACTTTTCTTACTCTCGTCCCGCCTCCAGCCTGCCCAAAAGAGGGACGTCGGTAAATGGGAGGAGACGGCCCAGGGAGAGCTTAGGCGTCTCCTTCCCACCTCCAAGGGCCGGAAACCTCGCGGCAAGCTCTGGGGTAGTTTTTCTTGTCTTATATCCTCGCAGCATATGACTGGCAAAGCCTTTTATAAAATGTGAAGGGTAAAAAAAGTGTCTGTGCCTTTCTCGGGAGAGGGATAAAGCAAGAAGAGGAGGGGAGGTGGGCTCCAGCGGTTTGCTGATTTTCATTGGTACGGTAGGTAGGTAGGTAGGGCAGGCAGTTGCCAGACTAGATGGCAAAGTGTTTTGGAAGCTGTGGCTTTTTAAGGATTTTATTTATTTACATTTCTGTTTTGCAGCGCTGGTGATCAGTACTAGTGCCTCTCGCACATCAGGCAAGTGCCCTCCCGCTGAGCTACCTGACTGGCCAAATGGTATGACTCTGAAGCCATGGCCAGTGGACACTGTTTACAATTTCACTTTCCATGGCCTCTCCGGAAAACTCAAATTTTATTTGCTAGTATGGACGAGCAAGTTAGTAGGGTGATATTTTTTCTGACAGCATTATACTCTTTTCAGATCATATAAATATTTCGCCTTTTACTATCTGACAGCATTGCTTGTGGCATGTGCGTGGGGACAGACTCTCTGTTCTTCATGGCTGGAGGTCATGGCCACCCTCTGGCTCTGTCCAGCTGGAGCTGGAGTCCCGCTGCACTGGCCCTCCCCTCCTGGACAGGCGCTGCTGCCTTCATCCTTGCAGAGGACTTTTTCCTGCTTTGTTATTTTCCCTTTGGGGTAAACAGCCATGTGCTCTGTCAGCCAGTCTTGGCTGGAGAAAAGCCCTTCTGTATTAGACCCAGAGTACGTTGTTTATGTGAGCAACTTGGGGATTCTGTGGAAGCGAAGCTCTCTGGGTTCACCGTCGGGCAAGAGACTGTTGGAAGTGATTAGGCTGAAGCAGGAATAAACACATCGTGACCATAATAGCTGAACTTGTCCTGACAAAGTCAAGCTAAACACTTTTAAAGATACATTTCTGGGATGGTAAAGTAAGGACCTGCTCACCGTGGAAATCAGAAAAGATACAAGAGGTGAGAACCCCGTGTTAGATCACTCTAATTCAACACTATATTGAATTTTCTTCTTTTGGCCTCAATATTGTTTATGTGAGTGTAATACCAGCTTTGTAGTTTTTCCATCCTTGCCATTAATGAGCATGTCTCCATGTCATTAAATCACGAAATAAATCTCCCTTGAAATGATCTTTGACCTTTTTTATCTTGGAAAATTTTTAAACATTGTACAAAAGTAAAATAATAGGGACCTCATGTACCAGTCACCTGGTGTCTGCAGTTAGCAAATCATAAACAATCTTCTTTTATCTGTAAACATCTCGTTTCCCACCTATTCACCACCTGGATTATTTGGAAGCACATTATAGACATCATATCATTTTAATTTCTTGGTAAATATTTTGGTGTAAATATTTAAAACTCTAAGGCACCTTTTAAAACAGGTGTTATGGTACAGGCCTGTAATCCTAGCCTTTCAGGAGGCTGAGGCAAGAGGACTGCAAATTCAAGCCCAATATGGGCAATTTAGTAACATAACAAGACCCCGTCTTAATAGAAAAACATTACAAGACCTGATATAACTCAGTCCAAAGGCTGTGGGTTCAATCCCTAGTGCCACCAAAACTAAAAAAGTGTCTTTTACATAAGTCACCAAAATATCATTTATTACACCTAAATGCTTTAAGACTTAACAGCCACTTAGCATCCATTAATTCGCCAGTTGATATATAGATTCCCCCAGTTAGTGTCTAATTTCTGATTTGAGTCAAATCATGTTCATTTAGAACGATAGCTGGTAGGCCTGGGAAGCCTTATTTTAGCCTACGAGGCTGGCGTCCTTCTTTCTCACTCCTTGCTGTTTATTTTTAAAGATGATTTTTCAGTACTGGTGGTCAAACATGCAAGGCAGGCAGGCGCTCTACCAGAGCCACGTTCCTGGCCTTCCCCGAAGTTTCATGGAGAAACCCAGCTGTGTGTCCTGCAGACTCCCACCCTCTGGACTTGGATGGTCACGGGGCGTCATTCAGTATGTTCCTCTGCTCTTGTTATGTCTTAATTGGGTGGATTTAGACACTTGATGAGATGTGGGCTTGAGCTTGAGGGTCAGGACATCCAGTGCAAGATGGCGGAGACACCTGAAGGCCCTTGTGCCCCTCTTGGATGTTGTGTAAGGGCCATTAGTGACTCCCGTACTTGTTATTTTGTCAGGGGTTTGTAAAACAATGGCACTGGGACCCTTTCACTTGCCTGTTAGCCAGGATACATGCATAAAAAGAATGGTCCCCTCAGCAACCGTCTGGTTACCCTCAATAGAGTTCATTTTGGAACAACAGGATTGATGTTTTATTTTTTTCACCCTATTTTGCCAGTTCTCACAATAACGAGTTTGTTCCCAAGCATCTTCCCGAGAGGACCACTGAGAGCTATGTCGTTGTGACCTCATGCATTTCGACAGCTGCTCGCATCAGCTCCTCTCCATTGTGCTGAAGGGTCATCTTCAGCTGGTGCGGGCGTCCCGGTGGCTGTGAGCCCTTTTCACACAACACTCACGGTGTCTGACAGTGTCTTTGCTTCCGCTCGGACAGCAGAATGGTCACCGAGGCCGAGTAATGTATGAAGAATGGAAGTTTATCTGACTTACACCTCTGAAGCCTGGGAAGCCAAAATCATGGTGTCAGCATCCATCTGCCCACTGCTGGCCTTGTGCACTCTGACACCGTGGGGGCATCCCATGGCAACAGCAAAGGTGCTCACTGAAGTCTCCATTTCCTGTGAAATAAAACCACTAATTCCATCTTGGAGGCCTCGCCCTCGTTACCTCCTCCAAATCCTGATTACCCCCAAGAAGTTGGTCCACACACAGCATTAACACCGGGCTTTGGAGATTAGGTTTCTAGCACATGAACTTATGGGGGCCACAGTCAAGCAGCAGTAAGGCTCATTTTGGATATTCCTCTAAGTGGGAAACAGGCCGCAACCTGAGCACGGTGGGTCCCTGTTAATACTTATTAGTCATTTTTTTTTTCCTACTCCTATCTATGGACACCGCTGGAAAATTGTTTGCATGTTCATTTTTTAAGATAAAAGGTATCCTGGATGGATGTTGTCATTCTCCAGTTACCCTCCAGGATACAACAGTTTTTCTGAACGTGATCTTCTGCCTTTGTTGAAAGTCAAGCTTCTGAATACCATGAACTTGACTCCATTGTGTTAGCCCACCATATGCCAACAGCGGCCTCAGAACAAAAATACCAGCGAGGAGCCGGGAATAGAGCTCAGCCACACGGTGCCTGGCTCGCAAGCACAAAGTCGTGAGTTTGATTTCTGGTACCAAAAACAACAACAAAAAACCCCAAAAATACAAGCAAGACTTTCAACAGTATGGTGACTAAATGTCACTTAAGTGCTTCTGTTTGTGCTATTTGGAGGGAGAGGCTTTTAAAATTCTTTTTGGTCATTAAGGGAAACCTATTAAATGAGGACATAATATTCTCTGCTGGATATAAAATTTTCTCTACTTTTTAATGTTAAGGCTGTGTTCAGATGTTTGCCATTAGAAAGAATGCAGCGTTGTGTGTTCTTGCCTTGGACTTTCATTTCTGATTAGTTCTGTAGGCCAGGCTCTCAGGAAGCAATGGATTGTCAAGGGCGGTGCACATGAGCATGCCCAGGGCTTTTTGAGGACATGTACAAAGGGTCTGTGTCCCTGCATCTCAAGCAACATTTTTCACCATCATCGATACTAATTAGTGGTTCGTTGTTACCAAACTCAAAAAAATGTCCCTTGTTTGATTTCTGTGCATCTTAAAGCTATTGGCCATATGTTTACTGGACAGAAGTTCTCTTTTGAGCCTTCTTTGAAATGGGAATCCGATAGTCTTGGTATATTTCTTACTGATTTGTAAGTTTATTTTTAATGAAACAAGTCTCAAGAGCTGGGGATATAGCTCAGTGAAATAAGCACCTGCCTGGCAAGCACAAGGTCCTGAGTTCAATCCCCAGTACTGCCAAAAAAAAAAAAAAAAAAAGAATAGAAAAGAAAAAATTTGGGCCAGCTGTGGTGGGGCACGCCTGTAATTCCAGCACTTGGGAGGCTGAGGCAGGAGGATCGTTGCAAGTTCAAGACCAGACTGGGCTACAAAGTGAGCTCAAGGCCAGCCTGAACTGCATAGGGAGACTCTGTCTCAAAAAGATGAAAAAAGAAAAAGTCTCGTTGTATTCCTTAGCTGGGATGTAAGGAGCCAACCTTGATTTGCAGGATATTTTTAGTATCCTGAAGAAAATTATCCTTTGTTATATTTTTACAGATATTTTTCTCATCTTATTTTATTTGTCTATTTGAGACAGGGTTTCACTATGCAATTCTGGCCTTGAATTCACTATGTAGCTTAGGCTGGCCTTGAACTCCCAGCAATCCTCCAGCCTCCACCTCCTGAGTGCTGGGATTACAGGTGTGCACCATGATGCCTGGCCTCATTCTGTTTGCATATGTAAAATTTGAAAAAGTTAAACTACTCAAGTTTTTAATCTGTTTCTTTCATTACTTTTATGCTTGGGAAGTCCCATCTGATACCTGTTAAATGTTTATCTAGATTCCTTTTTAGCTTACATAAAGCCTCTTTTTCTGCTTTTATTATTTTTTCCACTTTTATTGTTTATCCCTTACAAACAAAAATAATACACATTTGCTATAAAGTTATAAAAACATAGGAAATATATAAAAGGCTTCATTTATTTTTACATTTAACATTCTGCAGGGAGTGGACCGTGCTAAGAATCAAACCCACAGCCTCACACATGTTAGGCAAGAGCTCCTCCGCTGAGCTACTCCCCAGTCCATAACTTTGTAAAAATCTGTAATCTATTATGGAGTAAAGGCTGAAGAGAAACTGTGACTTGAGGGAACTCCTGGAATAGTCATTCCAGGGCTCCTTTCTGAACGACCCAGTTTGCTCCCAAAGTACACGTGAAGTTATTCGGGGCACAAGCCTTTTTATTTTTTCTTCCCAGAATCTGTACCGGTGCCAATGTGTTCCAGCTCGTGGGGTTACGTAATTCTCCTTCACGACTCAAGTTGCTTTCTTCTTATCGTTCCCTTTCAAAAACCTCCTAGCCATCCTGTCGTTACTGTCCTCAGTACACACGAGCACTATTTTCTGGAGCTCAAGCATGTGGATGATGCTTTACAGGAATGATTCTATGTGGAGTTCAGACTCAGAGCAGGAGGAACTGTGTGTCCAGGACTGCTGACCACAGCACCTGTGTCCACAGCCACAGAATGGTCAGATGCGGGGTGAGGGTGTCTGGGGACCCATCCTCAGGGCAGCTGTGCTGTGGGAAGCAGATTAGGCCTTTGGTACCTTGACCTTTGAGTGGCTCATGCTGCTCTCTGGGGACCCTGCTTAGCTCCCTGGAGAGCGAGTTGACTTAAGAGCCTGGCCCACGTCTGTGTCTATGTGGAATCATGCTCAGTAGAGAGGCCAAGTAAGGAGAGAATTTAGGGTGACTCCTGAGTCCCCATTTGTAAAGTTTCCATCAGGAGCGATGCCTCCACTGTGTCTCTGACTTGAGAACATTCTGTGTTCATTTAGGTCAACAGGTGTTACCTCTTATTGCATGGGGGGACTGGCATTTCTGCCACTGAGTGACGCGCCCTAGTCACACGGCTGGCATGTGACAACCCTGGAATTCCTGTCCTGTTGTGTCAGTGTGCTAGAGCTGATCCTCGTGCACTTGTGCGTGTGGCCCGGCCCCTGCCATCACTGCCCTGTGCCAGTGTCTCCTTCCCCTAAGTTGGACTGGAGGAAGTCTCTTGTGGGCCCTTGCTGTCCTTTCTCACTTACCGTCAGTGGCCCAGTGAATCATTTCCCAGTGTTGCAGGTTGGATCATATCCTCCAAAAAGACTTGCTGAAGTCCTAGCACCCAGTATCTCAGAGTGAGACCTTATTGAGAAATAAGGTCAGTGCAAATACAGTTAGTTATGGTGAAGTCATGCTGGGGCACAGCAGGCCCATAATCCCATGTAACCGGGGTCCTTACTAACTAGAGGACGAGGTGTAAGCACAGATGTGTGCAGAGCCAGCACACGTGTGGTGCTAGAAGGAGCGACGGAGCCAGACACCAGCAAGCTAAGACTTGCCCACCACCCCGTGAGCTAGGAAGAGGCAAGGGAGGACTACGGCAGAACCTCCGAGGCTCAGGGTCCTGCACACACCTTGATTTTGGACTTTTGGCCTGCCCAGCTGTGAGAAAATGAGTTTCTGTTACTTTAAGCCCCCTGGTTTGTGGTGGTCCTTCCTGTCGGCAGCCACGAGAAACCTACATTCAGTAAATGGCTGGCGAATGGTGCCATCAGCCAGTGTGAACTGAGACATCTGTACCCCGAGAGAGAGCCCTCTCTCATGGGAGGAGCATGTGGCCGTCTCTGGGGCCTGTGGTTGCCCTGTGCATTGGGAGAGGGAGAATTCCAGGTGCTAACGCTGAGCAGGGACCCAGGATCCATCCTTGATTCTCAGCAGATACACATTTGAACTACTCAGTTCTGCAAGAGGCACTGCTTCTCTCCTGGGCAGGCGAGGGAGCTGAGTCCCATGGACACTGCAGGCTGTGGGCTTCTCCCTCCTCCCGCACTCACCCGAGTTTGTCATGGCATGGACACTGTGGGGATCCCACTCCTGGGTATGTTTTCTTTTTCCTTTTTAGCTGACCACATGCGGCCCATGGGCCTAGGTTATTAGTACATTTAATAACCATTAAGAAAGTATCATTTGTTCACTTTTTGATCTGGGTTGCTCTTTATAGGGTTTTCAATATAGAAACTAGTTTGAATGAAGTTCTAAATGAGCGTTTTTATCTCATGTGAGCATTTTTTTAACATTGCCCAGATTTTGTAACCTGGTCCTGGAGATAGGATTGGGAGGGAGAGTTATTTAAAAAGTGTTTATTTGTGATTACTTTTCAGAGCCAGTGCTTAAGACTCCAAATGTTGTGATTGTACACAATTGTTACTGTGTTCCACCATGCAAAAGGAAAGGGTTTTCAAAGACAGATAATCACCTCTGTGAGAGTATAACATGAGAACTCTTCTATGAAATGGCTTATTCATATCTTACATAGCTGCCTATAATGTACCCCTTCTACTACACAGAAGCTCCAGAAAACTCGGAGCCTGGATACTTTTCTCTATTGATATCTGTAGCCTAGAATAGCCTGGCTCTGAAGACTTTCTGAAAGACAGAATGCATAACAATAAGAGGTGAGAAGCTGCTGGGATTGAAGCCCTGCTCGCGGGTGTGACCCAGAGCACAGTGCCGCTGGCCTGTGCCTGGGATTCTGAGTTCAGACTTGGTAGTGCAGAGTTAGCTTCCATGGTCCACTGCAGTTTGAGTGCTTAAGAATGAATATTGCCATTAATAGAACTGTACCAATTTCCAAATGCCCAGCCCCAGCCCGGGCCCCAGCCCTGACAGCAGCATGGTGCACAGAGCAATTACCCAGGAAATTGCCTCGCTGAGATAAGAATAGACTCTCCAGCAACTGTAACGGCTGAAAAATTTAATAGGCAATTAATTCACATTGTTGAAAAAATGTTGAAATATAGGATACACTGTGTGTGCTGCTTTTCACAGGCTCTGCCCTGTTCCCCACAGAAAGCCACTGCTTTAGTTCTGTCCTCCAGCGGGCATTGTTTGTCCGTCTTTTCCTCTGTGTTACAGCACATGGTGCTCTAGCCCTTGTTATTTTAGTTAACAACACACCCCAGAGACCTTTGCCCTATCAGCACATGAAGAGCTTCCCATTGGTTCTGCAGCTGTCTGGCAAATTCCTTTGTGCAGGTAGGGCCTGGTTTCTATAAGCAAACCCCACTCATAGCACTTGGGTTGTGTCCATTCTCGCCATTACAGACACTGCCATGGCATAGACTTGTGCACGGCAGTGGTTCCCCTTTTACAGGATTTTACACCCCCTGCTGTCAGTCCCCTATATCAGCTGTGGCCCTAAAAGAGTAAATGAAATAATTCGTAAGTTTTAAATCACTTTTATTACTGTACACTCCTCAGGTCTATTTTATTACTGTTGTTAACCTGTTACTGTGTCTAATTTATAAACTTTATCAGAGGTATGTGTTGGTTTTATGTGCAGTTTTAGGTATTACCTGGGGATCTCGGAGTGTCTCCCCCATAAACAAGGGTGACTATATGTCCAGCATTTCTTATACCTGTAAGTACATCCATCTCATCAAGTCCTAGTGGAAAGCATGGATCAATTATTGCTGATTTTGATGGGTGTTGATAATTGCCTATTATGAAGGAATAATACTTCTTCCTGACCACAGTGTGTTTACAGATACTGGATATAAACCATTCCCACGGGTGAAAAGAAGTACCTCAGAGAAATTTATCTTGAAGTGCTCTTATGAATCCAGTTGAATATCCTTTCCTTCTATGTAAATTGTTTAACCATCTCTTTTGTTTCTGTTACATTGCTGGTTTTAAGAATTCACTGGCTCTTTGTGTATTAGGGAAATAAGATCTGCCTGTAAAATGAGTTGAATCGATTTCTTCCATGTGTGTTATTAGTCTTTTCATTTTGCTTATAGTAGTTTTGAGAGATGCAGATGTTTTTAATTTTTATCTCATCCATTTCATCAATCTTTTCTCTTATGAATACCAGGTTAGAAAGATCATCACCACTTGAGTTTCCACAAGAATTTTCTCTTGGTTTCTCTTGGCCTGCTTTAGGATCCTCTGTTGACTCTTAAATCTTTACTCTAGTTGGCACCTGTCCTGTGTAAAGTACGAGATACGGATCCAGCTTCATTTTTCTGGGGAGCTGCTTACGTTGTTTTAGTTCTCTGCTGAATATTTATTAGCTTGGAGTATCACCTTTCTCATAAATTAAATTCTAGTTCTTTTACTTCTAGATTTTCTGTTTTGTTCCATTTATCTATCTATTCATGGGTCAATGTCCACTTTTAACTCTCCAGAGTTATAACGCGTCTTAATATCTGGTAGAACTAACGCTGCCTCTTTATGCTCTTCTCCAAGAATTTTCCTGGTTAGTCTTGCATTTTTGACTTTCCTGGTGAACTTTAGAATAGGAGTACATAGTTCATTTTTTATTATATATTTATTCTTTTTTGGTATCAGGAGTTGAACTCAGGACCTTGTGTTTGCCAGGTAGCTGTGCTGCCACTAAGCTATGTTCCCCAGCTGTAGATTTACATAGTTGAAAGAAATGTACTGTTGTTTTGTGTGGATAATGCTAAATTTCTTGGTTAACATAGGAAGAATTACTATCTTTTTTATGTTGTTTGTGATAGTGAGTTTCCTATCCAAGATGATGTAAGTTTCCGTGGTCCAAATCTTCCTTTGCATAGCTTAGAAGATTTAAATTTTTTCTTCATGTACTATAAATTTCTTATTAAATTTATTTCTAGAAATATTGTAAGTTGGATTAGAAGTAAGATCTTTTCTTGCATTGAGCTGTATCTTATTTATAACTGACTTTTTAATAGGAAAACTATGAATTTCTATACCAAATTTTCTGGTACCACTTTTAACTGACATATTAACACTGTACATTTTTAGATGATACCATGTGTTTCACACACACAAAAAGCATATTTGTCACCCCATATAGCATCTGTGATAAAAAACCATTCAAACCCCTTTTTCTAGCTTTTTGAAATATAGTGCACATTACCATTATCTCTAGTTATGCTCCGGTCCAGTGGAGCACTGGAAATGATTTCTTCTGCATAGCTGGACTCTAGTAGCCATTGACCAGCCCTCCCCACCCGCCAGTGCCACTCTCCTAACTCCTGGCAACTCCTACTCCTGCCTGCCTTCCCTGAGATCTGCTCTTTGTCGTCCACACAAGCGAGATCCATGTGCTTCTTTCTGCGTTGGGCGCATTTCACTCAGCACAATCTCTCCCGATCCTTCCATGTTATTGCAAATGACAGGATTTCACTCTTTCTTACTGCAGTAATTCTTATTTTACATTAATTTGTTACTCTGATTCTCTTGGGATTTCTAAGCAAACAGTTATGTACAAGGATCAAAGTTTTGTGAGGTAAAATTCCGGTAGCAAAGAATATAGGTGATAATTTTACTGATTGACAAGTGATCTTATGTTTCTGGGGGATGTTTCTTAAATACTAGTGCTTAAAATGTAAATATTTGGTCAGCAGATTTAAAGTTCTCTCCCTTTTCTCTCTCTTAGTGGAAAAGCTTGCTTTGAAAGTAAAGCAGCTTATTAGAAATTAAAACTTGAGTTCCGATAGAATGTGGTTTGAATAAGACAGGGGTCTACAAATCCCTGTACTGTCTGTGCTCAGAACTAACATTCATTTAGAAATATGTGTCCTCAAAAATAATGTGGTGTAGAGAGACACAGTAACAGCTGGTTGCAGTGGTACCCGCCTGTCACCTCAGCACTCTGGAACAAGAGGAGACTGAGCCCAGCCTGCACAGCTTAGCAACTTACTGAGACCCTTTCTCAGAATGCAGAGGGGCGGGGTGTGTAGCTCACTTCAGAGGCCCCAGGTTCAAGCCCAGTACCACACACACAAAAAGAGCAAGTACCCAGCCAGGGTACTAGGCAGAACCCTAAACTGAGAGTTTGAGTCCTGGCTCCATCGCCAACTCACAGCGTGGGCCTCTGCCTCCTCATCCACAAAATAAGCAATGTAATGGCTCCCTAGCAGGGTTGTTGTGGGGGCCAAATGAGATGGGGTAACGGAGAGCACTTAGCCCCTTGTGGTCCGGTTTGATGTTCAGCGTGGTGGCCCTTACTATTAAAGTGCAGTACCGTGGTGTGCAGAACTCACCTCTGGCTGCTGTCACAGAGGCCCCAGAAGAGTGAACCAGACAAAAGTATATTTTCCTCTTGACTAAGCACTGGTAAAGCAGCTAAGGGCTCTGGGTTCCCCCGGTTCTTAGTTCCGTGGTCCTGTCGCTCTCAGCCTGGGGTAACATGGCCTGGTCCCAGATGGCTGCCCCAGCTCCTACCATGTGCTGGTCACTCAGCCCTCAGAAAGTCAAACCAGGAGCAGGACAGGAGCAGCCACTTGCTCTTCAAAAGCATGTCTGCAAGGCCGCTCATCTCATTTGCTCTTGTCCCGTGGACTAAAATCCAGTCATACGGCCAAATCTAACTGCAAGGAGTGTGGGAAGGAAGGTGTATGCCCTCCTAAAGTAGACTGCGGAAAGCAGACTCAGGACCGCTCACAGCGGCAGCCCGTCTCCGCACCGTGGCGCCCTTCGCAGTAAGGCCCTGGCCGAGGATGGCCCACAAACCTCATGGCGGTTTCATCCTGGAGCCGAAGAGTTCCTGTCACCCAGGGACAAGGCGACACCATGGCCCTCCTGAGGCTGCGGTAACAACGGTGAAACACACCTGTGCCACCATCGTAGCAGAGTGTAGCCTGTACAGGTGTGGCTGATGCCGAACTTGGTAGTGGTGACAGATGACCCTGGTGTTGGCATGTGTATTTACTGTTCTCTACTCTGTGATAGTTATGCCACAGTGTATACCTTCTGCTTGTAAAAAACAGTGCCAGGTCACAGGGCAGCAGCTTTCGCCACCTCAGTTTTGCTGTGACTCTTGATCACATCTGGGGAACACACAGAGTGGTTGCCGTAGACCAGGCAGCTCTGTGCACGTCACAGCAGTGACACTGCCTGAGGATGCCCTGCTGTTCAGTGACAAGTTGCTGTATATAAAAATGACACTTCCCACACACCACCCACGGCCACTGCCTCAGGCTTGCTGGTGACCCACAAGGACGTGATGGAGAACCTCTTGGGCAAGTGGCCAGACGGCAACTCAAAACCCACTTGTTTATCACAAAGTGCCAACATTGCAGTTAAGCCTGAATACTGAGGTTTTATTTTAGGAGAAATAACTCATACATTAAAATCTTTTGTCTTAAAAGAAAAATGAACAACACACGTGCCACAGGTTTGCCACCAATGCACCGTGGTGTGTCAGGGTCCAGTCTTGTGTCTCCCCTTATGGCAGGGCTGGGAGGGTGTGTGATGACCATGTCCAGACCAGCTGGGCTTACCCTCCAGGGCTGGCTGAAAGACTGCCATTCCATGGTGGTGGCTCGTACAGGGATGAGCTAGGGTCTGGAGCCGGCTATCTGAAACTTGCTCAGGTGTAGTGAATGCTCTTGACGGAGGTCGGACCTTGATCATTCTGGATTGTGTATACCCAAGTTCTTGCAAATGTTCGTGAATCCACCAGATCAAGGTGGGTGGAGGACTGTTTTGGACACAGTCCTCGAAGCTCATTCCCATCGCAGCTTACTAGGGCTGGAGAAGACCATATGGCGAGGCTTTGGCAACCAGAGCAGCCACAGAGGATGTTTCATGTACACTCTTTCTAGAAACGTAAGAAGATTAGACAACAAAAGCTGGCCTGTCTCCCAGGCCACTCCTCTAATTAGGAAAAATAGCAAGTAAAAGGATTGTGCAGGGAGCATGCTGGATGGCATCCTTTGAATTTAAAAGCTGTGTTTAGGCCAGGACAGTTCTGCCTTTAATTATCCTGTCTGAGTTGACTTTAATGAGCATTACTTTTAATGCCTTCTTTTCAGGGAGGGGAAAAGTGCCTTTTGCATGCGAGCGTAGAAAACAGCTTTATCCATAAGCCTGAAAGGCCAGACTGTCCCTGGTTCAGAAGAGACCTAGAGCCAGGACCCCTGTGCTGGAGTCAGGCGGGGAGCAGACGTGAAGTTGCTACTGGGATCGTGGGTGCGGCCGGCCTGCGTCTCCGCTCCACGGCTGGCCGGCCGAAGGGCAGGTGCGTGGGAAGACGGTGCTGGGAGCAGGGCCAGCGGTGGGTCGGGCTCCAGAGAGTCCACTCGGGCGCCTTAGCAAGACACCTGGGCCTGGGCACTTTAGAAATGGTGCGCCTTTCTCACACTGAGACTGCCCGCTACCTTCCCACCTTTGCAGGTCAGCACTGCCATGCACACTGGCATGGGCATGACAGCTTCAGTATTTTCAGCTCCTTCTTTTTCGGCCCAGATTCACAAGATCGAAGAGGGTAAAGGCTGATATTGAAAATTTTGTGTTCAGATACTTTATACCGAGTTGTGATGCCGTCAGCAATGTTTAAAATGCCAGTTTCAGCCAGGCATGGTGGCACGCCTGTAATACAGCACTCCAGGAGGCTGAGGCAGGAGGGGTGTGAGTTTCCAGCATGGGAGACTTACTGATTTAGTAAGACCTTGTCTCAAAAAACTTTTAAAAGGGCTGAGATTATAGCTCAGTGTGAAGGCCCTGGGTTTAATGCCCAGTGCCAGACAGGTGTGCATGTACACACACACACACACACACACACACACACACACACATACACACACACACAGAGGCATACAGGGATAGCATTAGGTATCATGAGTTTTCTAAAATTTTTCCTGGTTTGAAAAGGTGAAAATGATACATGGAAAAAAAAGTTTTCTTTTTACTGGAAAAAAAATAACACATGCTTTTATAAAGTTTAGAGAAACCAAAAGAAAATGAAAATCAACCATAATCTTCCCCTCAGTGCTTTGTAAACATTGGTAATGTTGTGGTCTCTGTCTTGTTTGAATGTTTAAAAATGGTTATGTATGGTTTCTTTTTATTTCATTTTTTTTCTTTCTTTTTTTAACTGAATGAACTATTTTTTCACTTAACTATTTTAGTTGTGTGGATATCTTATTAAGATAGTAAATACTCTTTTCACAGAATTCCCCATATTTGAAAAATAGATTATTTTCTGTTTTTCTACTGTCTTAAATAATGTTTCTACTACCTTAAATTATGCTTATATCTTTGCACATCTTCAAATGTGTGTTATAACACCCTCTGATACGGGGTGCCCTTATAATGTTTCAACAGCTATGTGTTGCGAAGATTTTAGGTAAAAGTTTAATTTGAATTAATGTAATTAAAGAGGTAGAAGCCTTTTTTGGTATCCTTATTGGACAGTCGTATTACTTCCTTTGCTAAATGTTTGTTGTAACTTTTTTCTGTTTCTCTTTGGACATTTTAACTCTTTCCTAGTAATAAGGAAACTATTTTAACATATCAAAGATACTAATCTTTCAGCAGATGACAAAACAGGTTCTTAATTTGTTGGTTGTTTTCAGTTTTGCTTAATGTTTTTTAAAAATTTGAAATCTTTTCCTTCATATCATTTCTCCTAGGAAGGTTTTCTGCACTCACAATGCCATGAATATTTTTTCCAGTGCTTCTGAGGTTTAATTTTTTATACTTCAATATTTAAACTCCCTGCTCGTCACCTTTCCTCATAGTCAGAGTAGTTTCTTTCTGAATAGGTGACAAGCAGCTCACAGTGTCAAGAATGTTAAAGATGTCGTAGAAATGACTGGCGGGCTACCTTAGACGCCAGCTCTCTTCAAATTATTAATACATACAGTTAGTACCCTTTCCATCAGCATCTTGATATTGTGGGAATTTGATGAAATGATTCCAAATGTCATCTAAGAGAATAAACATTTGATAACAGACAAGAAAATTTTAGGAGAGACTTAGAATATTAGGTATTAAAATATATTATGAAGTTACAGTAATGAAAACGGGTTGTTGCCAGTACAGGAACAAACAAAGCAATGGAACAATAGAAGTTTCTGAAACAGACTCAGGTATAAAAAATAATTTAGTACATACAGACTGGGGTTTCACTTCTAGGCACTAAAACTTATAAACTGTGGTGATTTAGAGCCTGGAGGTATAGCTCAATGATACAGTATATATTTAGCTGGCACGAAACAATCCCCAGCACCAATGATAACAGCAACAGTAATAGTTTAGTACATGATGTCAGTATAGTGAAATACTTCAGGTCAGCGGGAGAATGAAGGATGAAGTAGACTAATATTAGGAGTCATATTTACAAGTTTTGTAACCCTGTGCACCATCCGTATAATTCTAGAATATTATTTAGACCTCATATACTCTATATGATGTTTAAATTGAATTTCCTAATGTTTTCTTTAGAACATTAGGTACCAGCACCAGCCAAGCTATATTCATTCTAAGAACAAATAGCAAATGCGATTTATGAAACACATATCATGTGCCAGGGACTTTGCTGAGTCCTATGCACACCTAATCTCCTTTAATCCTCACAGAAGGCAGGTCCTGCATTACCTTTTACACTTGGAATCTGTTACAGTTAGGATGCAAAATGCCCCCCAGAAAGGCTCCTTGTGTTGAAGACTTGGTTGCTGATGGCTTTGGGGAAGAGATTAGATCACGAGGGCTCTGGCTTCCCCACAGTTTGGTGGCCTTGTTGGAATGTGATAAACCCAGGGACCCAGGCGAGGGTCACGGCGGCATGCTCCTGGGGGCCAGTATGCTCCCCGACCCCTCCTTTCTCTTTCATCTCTCACACTCGCCGCTCCGTGGCTGCCAGGAGATGAGTAGCTGTCCTCTGCTTGAAGCTTTTGCCTTCTGTACACCAAGAAGCTTTTACCTCACCACAGGCTGAGTAATGGAGCCAGCCAACCTTGGCCCGAAAGCTCCAAAACCAAGATCCAAATAACCCTTTCTTCAAGTTGTTCATGTCAGACGTTTTATCACAGTAACAGAAAGCTGACTGATACAGAGCCTGAAGCAGAAAGCGCTCAAAAGACCTTTCCTTACTTCTTGCCACCATCCATATACCGCTGAACCATACCATCCCACCATCTCGTGTCATTTCTCTTTCATTTTGAAACTAAGAGACCCAGAGGAAAAACCTCCTATGTAACCAGACATATTCAGGGTGAAAGTTTCAGGAGAGAACAACTATGAAAGAAGTAGTCATTGGAGTTCACCAAGTTCTAAGGTCTGCAGCTCTCATTGAGTACCTAGTAGGACTGGGAGTGAGACCTCCCTAGATATTTGTGGAATTTACTGATATTTTTATACCATAATATATTTTTGTAAGTGGTCATATATCAGGTCATATCAGTTCCAAAATCAGAGACTGTAGAATTTCCATTATCTGGCCAAAAGGCTATCCAGATACAAATAAATAATAAAAGGGCTGGGGATATAGCTCAGTGGAATAAGCGCTTGCCTAGCAAGCGCAGGGTCCTGAGTTCGATCCCCAGTACCGCAAAAAAAAAAATAAATAAATAAATAAATAATAAAAGCTTGAGTGTAAAGTGATATCCAGTAATCAAAAAAGTAAGTCCCCTATTAAAAATAAAACTTTTGGAAACAAAAGCTTCAATTTCAGGGAAATAAAACATATATATTTTTGGCAAGCCCAATCAAGAATACATAGAACAGCAGGGCATGGTGATGCATACCTGTAATTCCAGGACTCAAGAGGCTGAGTTAGGAAGGTCACCAGCCTGGCCTACATAACAAGTTCAAGGCCAGCCTGAACCACAGAGCAAAATCTTGTCTCAAAAACAAAAAATATATAGAATAAAAGCACTATATTTGAAAATATTACAAATAACTCATATTTTTAAATGAGGAAAAACATGAATTTGACTAGTTGTTATGCTTTAAAGCACATTGTTTGAGCCATTTATGGAATAGATAATTTCTAAATTACACTTTTTAACAGATTAAAAATACAGAAAGCTTCTCATCCCATTTACCTCTTGTCATTCTTCATATTTATCAAGTGCTGACATGTGGTGGACACTCAGTCAGGCACTCAGTTTATAACAAATAATGCAGGCATGGCACACACCTTCAT
This sequence comes from Dinomys branickii, assembly GCA_004027595.1. Taxonomy (NCBI): domain Eukaryota; kingdom Metazoa; phylum Chordata; class Mammalia; order Rodentia; family Dinomyidae; genus Dinomys; species Dinomys branickii. The sequence continues at coordinate 69,405 of PVLD010006575.1, read as the reverse complement.
AGCACTGGAAGTAGTCTATGGGGGTGATCAGCAGAAGGTAACAGACACATCAATAATCAACTAAAATACTCCAGTGACCCCAGTACCAGCTACCCGGTGTCCCCCATCTATAATTAAGTACAACGAAGTCACCTGTATAAATAAAAGGCAAGTCAAAGCACTCTGGAAGAGAATAACCAGACAGAACCCAAACTACCATCCAGTAGTCCCCCCTTATCTCCAGGAATATAGTCCAAGACCCCAGTGAAAGCAGAAACCATAGATGACACCAAGTCCAGATGGCCACTACATGACTAAGGGGCAGGTAGCATATACGGTATGGGTACACTGGACAGAGGGGTAAAGGTGCATCCCTGGTGGCACTTAACAGGATGGGATAAGATTTCATTACATTACTCAGTACAGTATGCAATTTAAAAATTATGAATTTTTCATTTCTGGAATAAACAATGTTTGCAGACCACTGTTGCTCACAAGTAACAGAAACCATAAAAGGCAAAAAACAGAGATAAAGGGGAACTGCTGCGCATGGTTAATGATTGGGCAAGACTTCCCGAGAGAGAAGACACAGTTATCTAAGTGAATTGATGCAGAGAGCTCTCCAGATGGAGGGAAGGGATTGTGCAAAGGCCCTGGGGCAGTAAGGGGGGGCATGTGTTGGAGCAGAGCTTCCCAGCAGAGCACAGTAAATGGATTTCATTCAGGTTTGATGCTGGATGAGAATAATAAAAATATGGTAGAGCACTGAGTCAGCCAAGTGTAGCTGTAACAGAGCAAGTTATGAGGAGCCAGCACATCCATGGTCTGCTGAATAATATAAAGGATTTTGGTCAGAAGCCAGGAGCATGGTGATCTCGTGCTTCTGCAAGGTCACTATGTAACACAAATCCTTCTCAAATGTTTCCAAGACAGGGAAGAGAGGGAGCACCTACCTCATTCTATGAGATCAGTAGTACCCTACCAAAACCAGAAGAAAATTACAGAACAGTAACCACTATGAAGATGGATGCAAAAATCTTTTACAAAATAATAACCCAACTCTAGCATGGTATTAACAGGATTATATTTCATGATAAGTGGGATTTATCCCAAGAATGGAGGGGTGGTTCCATATATAAAAATAAATCAGTGTAACACAACAACTAAATAGAATGAAGCTAAAAAGAACCACACAGCTGGATATGGTGGTGCACACCTGTAATCCCAGCACTTGGGAGGCTAAGGCAGGAGGATCTCTGTGAGTTCAAGGCCATCCTGGGCTACAAAATGAGTTCGAGACCAGCTTGAACTGCATAGTGAAACCCTGCCTCAAAAAGACAAAAACAAAACAAAACAAAAAAACCACACAGTCACCTCAACTGATGGGATGGAGGGAGCATTTGATAAAATTGAACACCTTCTCATGATGAAGAAGCATACTCGGTAAACAGAAACTTCCTCAGCATGATAAAAGGCATCTACAGGAGGCTTAGAGCACTTCCGCACCTGGAGAAAACCTTACACCATACTCAGACATTAACTCAAAATGCATCAAATAGCAATGTTAAACGGAAAACTGAAACTCAGAAAAACCCATGGGAGGGACCCCTCATAATCTCGATAGCCGATTACATGACCCGATTACAGAATTTGGTAAGTCAGAAGTAACCCAAGGTTTACAGATGAGGAGAAGGAGACAAGCTGTGTAACTGTTCTACTGGAAAAACATGGCAAATCACTTCTGCAGCAAAGGATGTGTATCCAGAATGTGTAAAGAACTCTCCAGCTCAACAACAAAACTCTAATTTTAAAATGGGTAAAATGACTTCACCGAAGAAGATATGTTCCACATCATTAGTCATCAGAAAAATGAGAATTAAAATGCAAATGGAAAGACGGCCTAGAGATGGGGGAAGGACAAAGGGCGAGAGGGACAGGAGTAAACGGGTGGAGGTGTCTGTGTCCAGGCACCAGCTCCCCATGGGAATGTGATCACTGTGTGCTGCAAACATGGACCAATAGAAATTAAGATTTGAAACAAAAGCAGTGACGTACTGCAACATATCTATGAGAATAGCTTTTTTAAAAAAAGAACTACCAACAATGCCAAGTGTGGATGAGGATGTGGAGCAACTGGAACCCTCACACGTGGCTGGTGAGAGTTTAGAATGGCTCTGCCATGCCAGAAAGCTTGGCAGTTTCTTAGCAAGTTAAAAATTTCTTAGTAGATGATCCAGCAGCCTTTCTCCCAGGCATCTGTCCTAGTTAAACAAAAACCTATGCTCTTGCAAAAACCTATACGTAAATACTTACGGTAGCATTATTGAGAAATCACCAGAGACTGGAAAGACACTGCACACCTCTCAGTGAGTGAGTGCACAAACCACAGTGGAACATCCCTGTGGTGGAATACAACTCACTAACAGGAAGAATAAACTATTCACATGTGCGACAACCTGGGATGAATCTTGAACGTGGTACGTCAAGAGGAAGAAGCCAGCTTCACAAGGTTACACACAGTAAACGCGGTGAAGGCGTAACCGTAGGACAGAGAACAGGTCAGAGGGAGTTGGGGTGGAGAGATGTCTGATTGCAGGAATTGCCTGACACAGCTGGGGGCTGAGTGTTGGACTGTCCTGTCTTGTAAGTAATGGCATTGACAGGACTCTGTGCATGTTTAAGAACTCATGGATTTGTACATGAAGAAGGAAGGAGTGGGGAGGAGAGTAGGGGAGAGAGGAGAAGAATTCTGACTGGATTTAATCTTCAGAGCTCTGGCCAGATTCTGAACGGAGAGACGGGTGGCCACAGTCACCTTGCAGCACAGGGCCAGGGTGGATACGGCTTGGAAGGGTCCCCAAGGCACCCGAGTTCCAGCTCACTTCGAATGTGAGGTTCATTTGCTGTTCTGAGCTGCATGGCACGCGGTAAATGTTTTCACATGGGCACGCTTCTGGGACTCTAATGGGTTTCAGGAAAGCACTGTAGGTGGGTCAGGGCGAGGACTCACACACAGCTTCCTCACGCAGGACTTCAGGCCACACAGGCCCCAGTGAGCGCAGTGACACAGATGCGACTCCACTGAGACCACACAGAGGCACAAGCTGCTTGGAATCTTTCAGGGCCAGGCAACTAAAAGGAAACAGGGAAGCGGCCTGGGGTGCTGGAAACACAGCCAGCCCAAAGGTGGGGGCTGGCACGAGTGTGGGAGGCTGCTCTGCTTACTCGGAAAGTGGGGATGGGGCATGATCTCTGTGGGGTTCTCAGGCTGGGTTCCTCTGAGCTCTTCCGGGACAGACCCTTCCCGGAGAATGGGGCTGAGTGGTGAGGGGGCCCCTGTATGCGGCACCCGGAGCTGTTTATCTCTCATTCTTGGGTGGCCTGGCTCCTGCGAGATGCTTTCTATTTAAAGAACAGCTCTGCTCCTTCAAGGCAGAGACTGGGTTTCAGGAGACTGTGATTCCTTGGGTCAGCGAGAAACAAGTGGGCCCTGCTCAGCAGCCACCCTGAGCCCGGCACCCCACAGGAGCTGCTTGGGCCTGTGGCCTGTCCCTGTAGATTTGGGAGCCTTCGCCCTTGGAAACTGCTTCAACAGATGGATGGACAGACAGATGGACATGCTTAGGAGTAAAATGTGGCTCCAAGGCAACTGTGTGTAATTTAAGGAATAGCGCTTGAAGTTGTGTGGGAAAGAGGACAACTTTCAGAAAAGTTCCCAGCTCAGTTCGCAAAATCTGTTTGTACAAATGGGTCAAGGGCAATTGTCCTCATGCACCAACCAGCAGGAAGAACCTTGCAGCACGGTTTTGCTCTGGAGATCCCAAGAAGGTGTGTGCACCTTTCCTTGTCTGGGCTGCCCTCTCCATCTGGGAAGAGAAGCTGAGTCCCCAGGCTCCAGGCCCACCCCTGTGGTGGCTCAGCTGGCTGTTGCAGGTCAGACCAGTAGGTGGGGGTTCTGGCCAAGGAAAATGGGCACAAGCTGGTGGGCCTGGTCCAGTTGTGCTCAACGCTGAGGCTCTCGGTTTCTCTGTGAAGCTCTGATCTAGGGGTCCATGGTGACTTGGGGCTCCACCAGACACCCCATGGGTGTCTTCCTTGTCTGGCACTGGCAAGATGAGGGCCCTCAGGGGCCAGGGAGGCGGTGCCCAGTGTGAAAGCCAGCAATAAGCAGACAGCCCTGGCTCTGTCAGCCCTGTGTTTCAAGTTACAGGTTGCTAGCAGCTCTGCGTGTTGCCGAAGCAGATTGGAGTCCCCATTTCTGTCACAGTGCGCAGCCGTTCTGCATCACTCACTGAGACCACCATGGGGACTCCTGTGACTCTGGCCCTGCCCCTCACCTTCTGCCTCTCTGTGTTGTGGCTTGGGTCCAGTCTGACCTCATGGCGAGTTCCTCCGGTCCCTGCACTTGGCTGTGCACATGGCATAAGGCTTGGCCGTCACGGACTTAAATTTCTTAATAGCTTTCAATCAGGAGTTCCCTCATTTTCGCTTTGCAGTGGATTCTGCAATTCACATCCCCTCCTGCAAGCCAGTCCCATCTAGCTTTAGGTTGGAATTGTCATCACACTTGTTCTTATGGTGTCTTAAACTTAAGAATGCATTTGTGTATTGAACTACACAACTGAGATTTAGAGCGATCGCTTGTGCTTCTCTGGAGCCCGCTGCCAGTCTTGCCTGCGAACCAGGCAGCAGAGACCTGCCTCCCACCCGGGCTGCACCTGCTGTGTGGGGGGTGGCGAGGTCTAAAACAAGAGGGCTGGAGGTGTCCTGGGCCTGGAGCTCCACTCCCACATAAACACATTCCTTCGCTGAGCCTTGAGTCTCGCTGCTGGGTCCTTTACCAAAGCTTGTGATGACCACAGGAGACAGAGACACATGGAGTCCCTGCCCTTGAGGAGTTCCTGCCTAATGAACTGCTTCTTAGACTCATGAAACCTAAAGCCATGGTAAGAAGTGTGCGACCTCCCCGGGCACAAATACAAATGCCCCTGAACCGTGACGGGTCACATCGCAGTGAGCCTCGCGTAAGTAAAACCCCACCTAATCCTCCGCACAGCCTGGCTTAGCGACAGCACTGCTGTCAGCCGTGTCCCTGTGATCCTGCAGCTGACCCGGAGCTGCGCTCACTGCCCCTGCCTCCCTCCCCAGGAGGACCAAGCACCAGCATTCGCCCTGCAAAAGACCCGGTGCAGAATCACAGTGTGCTTTCTTCTAGCTGTGTCGCTTTCGTACTGTTGTAAACTCAAAAATTATTGACTCTAAGCAGTCGAAGCTGGGGACCCTCTGCCCATGCACCTGGAAAACCACAACAATAGTTTCATGAAACAGTGTACATCCTGTATGCTGGGTATTCCATTTCCTACACTGTCTTGTTTAAAACACTGGTGGCAGCACACACAGTTGATCTCACAACCCATTGGCCTGAGCTTTTCATGTGCTTTCCTTGTGGAAGAGATGGATCTGTAAGCGGATAAGGCTGTTTTGGGAAGCACACTGGTTTCCAGAGGAAGTGGAATTTGCATGGGGAGTTGGAGCATGAGGGGTCTACAGCGGTAAGGCTGGTGGTGGAAACAAGCTGGATTAGAGACGGGTGTGGAGAAGGAGTCCTGGGGGTTGGAATCAGGCATGATCCCAGAAAGGCAGGTCAGCCTGCAGCGGAACGCATCACATGCCAGGCAAGATGCATGTTCATGCTTCTGTTTGCCGGGGGGAGCTGGGAGTTTACCGACTATTTGAGGTATAGTTTCTGTAGCATAGAGTTCATCTGTTGTAAGGGTGCAGTTCCGTGATGTAGTAAACGCGTGCACTTGTGCCCCCACACCTGGATTTAGCACATCACCACTGGCCCCCAAAGTTCCCTGGGGCCCATTTCCCGCCCACCCCTACTACTCTCTCAAACCCCAGCCACCACTGATCTGCTTTTTGTCTCTGAATATTTGTCCTCTCTAGAAATTTCAGACACATGGACTCATTCAGTCCTTGATCTTTCATGTCTGGCTTCTCTCAGCCAGCACCATGTTCTCAAGGTTTGTCATGTCCTAGCACCCAGTGGTAATGGAACGACTCTCTGTGCCTCAGTTCACAGGAGTGCAGTGGACAGGTATCGGTTACTTCCAGGTTGTGACTATGATGAATAACGCTTCTGTGAAATCCGCATGCCCATCTCTGCAAAGATGTTTCTCCCGGGAAGATCCTAGGGGTGGAACAGCTGCTCTGCATGAAAAATACACCTTTAACTCTGCAAGGAATGGCCAAGCTGACTTCAAATGGTAGCACCTACTTTACATTCTACCAGTGGCTCTGCTGAAGGATTTGAGCGGAGAGAGGTGATGAGATTTGCTTTTGAGAAGATGGATGCCTCCAGCTTTGGGGCAGTGTGGGGTAACTGGGGGAGAAAGGGAGGAGAGGCAGAGGCCAGAGAGAGAAGTCCAGGGCCTGGAATAACGCTGTGGCCACAGCGGGCTGAGAAAGCTGGGACCTAAAGACCCGTCTGATGAGGCCTAGAGTCCAGAGAGTGAGAAGCAGAGCGCTCCGCAGGCCTCCAGGACGCTGGTTTCGCCGATCCTGGGCGCAGACTGGGTTGGGGAAGCGGGAGGGACCACTGCCCTAACGGGGGCGCACCCTGGGAACACTCAGGGAGCTTTGCAGACTCCTGACATACGTACCTAGTCTCACCGGAGCTTTGGGCATCATTGGCAAAGGGGAGCCCTGGCCACCAGCAATTGTAAAGTCTCCCCGGTGATCAGACTGCAGCCACGTGGGGGAGCCGCAGCCTGAGGTGTCTGGTTCAGACCAAGACTCGATTCTGAGCAGATGCTCTTAATACCAGCATTTCCTGACAGGGCTCTGGGTTCTCTTGCTGTTTCACAAGTAGACCCAGAAATCTTTTCCTTCCCTTTATTTTCTTTCCTTTCAAATTCACAGATCATTTTCTTCAGCATTTTATAGTCCATGTTGTTAAAAAACAAAACCAGATTCTACCACACATGTTCTAGAAATCCATCTGGTTTACAGAAAACATTTACAAACAGAGATATAGCAGGAATTTAAAGATATTTATGGGTAAGGAACCAGCCTATTAGTTGTACGTTTCATCCTCTGAGGTCTCCACAGCACATTATAGATAAACACGGATCAGATACGTACAGTGAACTGCGTACCTGCAGGGAAAACAATTTATTTCCCCGCACCCCAGATTATATTGGAAAGCTAATATATGCATACTTTTCTTGCCCAAATATTTTCAGAGAGCAAATTAAATAAACAAAATGATGGCTCATACCTCTGCCCCACCAGGTGTTTGGCATTTGTACATTTCCTGCCAATGAAACGCAAGCATCTTTTAACTCCTAATGCAGAAACTCGAGAAGGAGGCCAGAGCTGCGCTCTGTGTTTTATTTTAGAGGGAAAACAGGGCTGTTTCACCTCCGGTGCCGTGAGCTGTCTTCGTTGTTCTCACCGAATCTCCCAGTTGTTTGGGTGGGTCTTCAGCAGCAGGTCTCAGGCTACAGATAGGTACCGCAGCCTTGCCCTTGCATGTCTTTGGCCCCCGGCGTTCTTCCAGGGGTTAAGGCGTGGTTAGGTGACACGTGTTGAGCCCTAACCAGCAGCCCCTGCTGAGCGCGCGCACCGGCCCCTCCCCCAGGTGCAACAGCTTGGCGGGCGGAGGAGAACCTCACCCTCACACCACCCCCTCAGCCTCCTTGCTGGTTGGGATCCCAGCTCCAAGGGCCTCCAGAACTGGCCCAGCTTCTTGACCTCCTGGTCATGGCTGATAAAGTTTGAAAGAAGGCGGGCAGGGCTGCTGGGGACGGGGTGGTCACAGAGAGCCAGATAAGGGGTGAGGGTGTGTGGAGATCCAGGTGGACAGTGGGCGTCCTCAGGGCCTGGGATCCAAGAACCCAGCAAGCCCAGGGCCAGCACCCGGAGGCTGAGTGGAGCCGGTGGGTCCCACGTCCCACTGAGCAGGCACGTGCCGGCTCACGCGGCACAGGGCAGCAGCCAGGAGGCTTGTGCCTTCGTCCGCTCCCACTGCCCACCGCTCGTCTGCCGAGAGCTCCCACACACAAGGCGCAGGTCCGCATGGCCTCCTGCTGCCTGTGCTGCCGGCTTACCTCTTCCCCTGCACCTCACCCCAGGTCATCGGAAGGGTGGGGGCGGGTCACAGCCAGCGCTGTGAGTCTGCAGGTTCTGCGTCTGTGGAGCCAACTAACTGCAGATCAGACATATTCGGGGGGGGGGGGCAGGTGTTGCATCTGCGCTGAACATAGACTTGTTTTTCTTGTCACAATTTCCTAAACAATACAGTACACAGCCTCAGATTTTGGGACCCTGAGTCCTGGAGGTGACAGGGACCCCTGTGTGATCCATCAGATGCCACCCTCACCCCCTCCAGGAACTGGGAAAGGTCTCTGAGGTAGAGAGAGGGCAGGATATGGCCAGGGTTACACGTGGAGACAGACTGCCTGGGTTCAAGCCCCTGCGCTATCACTTCACACCCTTGAGGCATCAAGAAGCCAGGAAGCCCAAGATGAAGATCTGAAAGTGCTCTTGACTGTGCGGTGAGACTGACCCTGGCTCTAAAGCCTCCCCACAGCACAGAGCTGACACAGTGCCGTGACCTCTCTGACCCGCCTCTTCCTTTGCAAAATGATTCTTATTATCAGGACTTTTCCTCTCTCAGGGTTCTTATTATTGGGATTAGATGAACTGGAGCCTGCCAGGAGTTTGGCAGTCTCTGAAGCATTTGGGGACAAGCATAGCCGCCTCTGGGCTCCGCCCCCTCTGTTCAGCAAGTTAGGTGTAGCCTCAGCCCCCGGAGGTGGCACATTTACCCTGTAGGACAACAGCGCTCACTGGTCTAGTGGTCCACTGCCCTGGTGCTTTATTCAGAGCCAGCCTGGGGGCTCCTTGAGCATGGGACATTGTGAAGAAGCCAGCGGGTGTTTCCAGGAGGTCTGGGCTGCAGTTGGTACTCCATGCTCACTACGGTACAGCATCCCCACCCACCCCAGCCTTCCTGAGCCTCCATGGCCCCCGCCACACCACACCTCTGCCCAGACACTGCCACCACCCTGCCCATCTTACACGCTGTGCATCTCACCACTCTCTACGCACTCTGCCTTCTGTTCCTGCCCACTTGGATGGCACAGCGGCCTCCTGTTCTGCCTGCTCCTGGCCCTTCACGGTTCACACAGCCAAACACCAGGCACCCGACTTGAGGGCCTTGGAGCCACCTTCACCAGCGGCTGGTGCTCAGCCTTTGCTGAATGTTTCCTGCTCACATTCCCTTTTCTGTCACGCTGACCACTGCTGCTGCCTGCCCCTCCTGTGAGCCCAGGGGCATCCTTGGTGCCACAGTTAAAATGTCACCCGGTCTGTGCAGTTCACCCTGGATGCCCAGGCTACATTAACCCAGTTTTCTGTGCTGGCCCCACACACCGCGATGCTGCTGCATTCAGACCTCCCTGCTGCTCTGTGGAGTCATTGGGGCGGGTGCTGTCCTGCTGTCCCCCATATACCGAGGCATGAGGCTCATTCCTTGCTAACTGTAAGGAGCACAGTGGCAGGGCCAGGAAGCAGTGGAGGCTGGGGATGCCCTTCCCAGGCCACCCCACAGCACCCACTGTGCCTCCCCACCTCCCTGCCCCGCAGCCCAGTCGCTGTCCTCCCTGTGCATTTCCTGGTTACAAACTCTGGAACTCCCAGGGATGCCTGCAGTGGGTTCCATTGGTGTCCAGCTTTATACATAGAGAAGCTGAGTCTCAAGAGCTGAAGGACGTCTCCTGCAGTCCCATGGCAGAGCCAGGGCTAGAGCCCCAGTGTGGCAGCTGCCAGGAGCCTGGCTGAATCCAGGGGCTGTGAGTCTTTGTGTGTCCAGCTGTGGTCTCCATGCCCTGCTCAGGCAGGCTAAGTGGAAGGTTGCAGATCCCCGGGTCACCCACACCCGTCTGAAGCTGACTTGGGGCCCTATGAAGAAAGCCTCTGCCAGGCTCCTTGTCTGCAAATGATGAAGTCAGGAAGCTTAGTCTCAGAGGTTGCTGATCTGGGAGTGACCCCACACCCCAGTTTACCTTTCTACTTCATCTGGTAACTAAGAGAGGGGAGAAAAGTGCAATATGCACTCCCAGGGGTTCAGGACTCCAGGATCTGGTTCTAAAAACAAATTTATTAGCTGTCACAGACATTTCACTGTGACCCCAAAGTAATTTCCCCAGAGAGAGGCAAATCTCCAGGAGCCAGGAATAAACTAAAAGATTATTGCTTTGGAGCCCAGAGAGCTGCCCTGGATCATTGCCCACCTCCTCCTTCACAGCAACAGAGGTTTCTGGGAAACTTGGGGTCGGCCAGCAGCCAGCAGCAAGGGTCGGTACAGGGTGCCCTGCCACAGCCAATCAGGGATTCTGGCACACATTGCCTGGTGTGAATCGCTGCCTGTCTAGGAGAGGTAGAAGCTTCGACATCAGACCCAGTTTGAGTCCCACCAGTTTGCCACCCCAGCCTCAGTGTCCTCAGCTGGAAAGCCACTGGCCTCTAGTGGGATGCAGGGGTAGCAGGTGGCTCTCTGTCCACTTTGCTCCTCAGCAGCACCATCTTCCTTCTGCAAGGGATCACCTGAAGTCCAAAGCCAGGGCCCTGAGAGAACTGGGAGGCGCCTGTCCAGGTGGAAGCTCAGCAGCCTTTGACCTTCACCCAGCCTTGCCATGGCTCAATGAGAATGGGATTCAGGCCCAAGAGACACACGTGCTGCGTGCCAGGGCCCCGGGGCTCAGTGTAGGTGCATGTGTTCCAGCTTCTCACTGCCCTGTGGAGTATGAGTGGCCTCGGGCCCAGCAAGTGCAAGCTGGAGAAGCGCCCAAGGGGGCTACAGAGCCCACAGCTTTCTTGCAGAGCAACCTTGGGCAGCCATGTGTGACCTTGGGAGTAGTATTTAACCTCTCTGAGCCTGCAGTTCCCTGGCCATGAGGTGGAGATGCCCGAGTGTGTGGGATGATCCACGTTCACTTTCTAGGGTTGTTCTAACCAGGTCCCATAGTTTATCTTCTGGCAGGTCTGGGCACAAGAGGCCTGGGGTCAAGGAGTGGGCAGGGCTGGTCCCTGGAGAGGCTTCCGTCCTTAGCTGCGGTTGTCTGTCCTTGCCGGGTCCCTTCACATGACCCTTCCTCTCTGTGACCTTGTGCCCTAATCTCTTCTTTTGAAAACACCAGTCCTGTTGGATGAGGGCCCTCTATGGGGACCTCATTTCTACCTAATCACCTCTTTAAAGACTGTCTGCAGACACAGTCATCCTTGCAAGTACTGGGATTAGGACTTCAGGTGACTTTGGTGGGGGTGGGGTGCAGGTCAGCCCATAACCGAGGCTTCGGTGAGGGTGGGTTTGGTATAATGAAAAATAAATATTTGGTCTTTATCAATTCCTGGCACTGACTTCCAGAACCCTTGGAATCTCCCGTGTCGATTAAGTGTTTTGTGCGCTAATGAGGAGTCCTGTGTTGAAAGGCCTTAGACGGCTTCAGAATGGGCTGCTCAAAAGACCAAGGCAGGATTAGGCCCCACCCTGCACCCTGGGGAAGGCAGAGGGGCAGCAGGCTGAGGTCAGACGTCTGTGGATGCCTCTGTAGTGAAACCCATGGAGCCCTCAGCCCGGGTCCCAGAGCCTCCCTGTGTGAGAGGGCGTTGCTGCAGCTCCATGGGGCCCTCAGCCGGGTCCCAGAGCCTCCCTGTGTGAGAGGGCGGTGCTCCAGCTCCACGGGGCCGGGTCCTGCTGAGCCGTTACGCTCCTCTTCATCTGTATCCTCTGCGTACACTGGTGGACACAAATGGCACATTCTCCTGTGCTCCGCGGCCGAGCTAGGAAGCGGTCAGCCCTGCGGCATGGCGGTGGGAACCCTGGATGGACTCACTGCCTCTTCTCGGGGCTCCCAGCCACCATCTCCCGAGGCTGTCCCGTGGGGTTGAGCGTCCACGCTGATTCCCAGGAGTCAGTGCCAGGGTGTGACCTCCGCCCCCAGCAGTACTAGAGAGCTGGTCAGATGAGGTGGGAGCAGCACTCACTGGGTGTCCGGGGCCCTCAGAGTGAAAACCCCGCCCGGCTCTGATGTGGCCTGCATAGCCTGCAGCCCAGCAGTGAGGGCCTGACGGCTGGGAGGGTCTGAGTTGACAGAGTTGGTGGCTGAAGGGGGCCTGGGGGTACCTGAGGGGTGTCAAAAAGCTAGAGTAGGAGCCCACCACAGGACGGTGTTGGCAGAGCAGCACTGAGCTCCCCAGGGGCCTGGGCTGTACCAGCGGAGAGTGGGCAGGGCCTTCGCTGGCCTGGGATGTTGGTTCTGAGGTTCCTTCCTGGCTTGTGTTGGTCCCCTGTCCTTCACCCCGTGCCCTGTCTCTCCTCCCTGGCGCGGGCCTCTGTTCAGATGATGCCTACAAACCCAGCACTTCTTCTCTGCTGTGGTCTGCACACCCCTCCTCAGGGGGACTGACGTGTGGGGCCATTTATGTCCCCACCCACACTCTGGGATCTACTGACTTCCTGCGGAGATCAGCCAGTGGGAGCGCACGAGGTACATTAGAAGGCGCAACAGAGAGGATTGAGCATTTCTTCCACACGTTACCCGTCTAGCTGCCCACCACCCTGATGCTGAGTACATTCCCAGCCTTTGTTGTTGTTGTTATTGAGGCAGGGTCTTACTGAGTCACTACACGTCCCAGGCTGGGTTCGAACTTGTGATCCTTGGGATTTTCTGCCTCGGCCTCCCAGAGTGCTGGGATTGCACCAATTTAACTTCCTGTATTGTTTTAACTTCCTGTATTTCTGATCAGAACCGGTCAGTTATTTTTCACGTGTTTCTGATTAAATTTGTGCTTCACCTGCAGAAAGTCTTGGTAAGAGATTTTTCTCTACACTCCATGTTTCCTGAGCCAAAGTAAGCAGGCATCACTCTGATGTAATTCCTCTCACAGTGAGTTGTGTCTCTGCAAGACAAGAGAGTGTCTGTGTTGTCACAGGTTTATGTGATTATCACAGATTTAGTGACTTTAGACAACACACTATTTTCCCAAAGTTCTGGAGGCCTGCAATCCAAACTGAGTCTTACAGAGCTAGAAGCAGGGGCCAGTGTGGCTTGTCCTTTCTGGCCACTCGGAGGAATCCATGCTGTGCCTCTGCCAGGCAGGTGCGGCAACTTCCGGTGTTTCTCGGCTTGTAGCCCTGCGGTCATCACCCTCTCCCTTCTGCACCGACTCTTCCTCTGCCCCCCACAAATCAGGACATTGCTAATCACATCTAGGTCCAACCCAGACAATCTGGACTATTCCCTGCCATCTCAGGACCCTTAATTTAGCACACACCTGCAATCCCAGCAGGAAGGAGGCTGAGGAGGAAGATCACAAATTCAAGCCCAGCCTGGGCAAGGTAGTGATTTAGCAAGACCCTGTCTTAAAATTTAAAACTAAAAAGCAAACATAAAAAAGGCCAGGGATGTAGTCAGGGTGAAGGCCCTGGGTCCAGGCCCCATTCGGGCACCTTAAAGGGAGGTGCTTAACTTAATCACGTGCACAGTCTCCTTTCTGTAGAGGTTCCATTCGTGGGCTCTGGAGATCAGGAGTTGGACATCTCTGGGGTCATTATTTGGCCAGCTGGAGTGCTTGGATACTTTGTTGCACCAGCTGTATTCCGGAGTCCCCTATGCGGGCCTCAGCTCTCAAAGCCCTTTCCCAAAGTAGCTCTGACCTTGCCCTACACTAACACGTGGGACACATGTAACGTGTTACCCGTCCTGTGAGCCTTGTGAGCCCAGAGGCTCCTTCCTCTCACCTCCTCGGGAGCCCCAGCCCTCCTGTCCCTCCATCGGCCTGGCTGTTCTCCATCCATTCAGCAGCTGGACCTGCTGCCGGGCATCCTGTCTCCCACCTCTGCTGAAGGACCTGCTCACCTTTGGGCCCATCCCCGGTTGCTTCCCGAGACAGCCCCTGCAGCACACACTCACCAGGCAGCACTTGGCACAGCTGCCCGGGCAAGGACATGCTTGCTGCTCTGTGCCCACAATGCCAAGCAGCCATAGCGCACAGTGCCAGTGAATATTAACAGACCTGGATTTCATGGCCTGGGACAGTGCACACACTCAAGAAATGCAAGTAGCATTGGATCAACCAGACATTGTTTTGTTTTCTCTTTAATCTGAAGACCCCATTTCCCAAGCTGCCACTGAGAGGAATCACTCCAGCCTGTCCCAGTCTCCTGTCTGGTGAGCAGGAATGAGGCATTCCTTGCACACTCACCCTCAAGGTGCCTGTCCCGTGTGCACACACTCGCAGACCTTCCCCGCCGAGGACGCAAGCTGGGACATCGACAGACCAGTGCAGGTCCAGTTCTCCTTTTAGGGACAAAGAATGGTTTTTCCTCCTCTTCTTCCTAGTTCCTGTTTTCCTTTCCAGGGGCCTGTGAGCCCCCAGATGGAATCAGTGCCATCCACGCCCTCAGGAAACCAGAGCCCAACATTTCCAGAATTCCAGGCACCATGGGGCAGCATTCCAGCAGGCAGAGCCCTGGGACCCAGGCCCTGGTGAGGTCCCCTGCACTTGTTACTGCTTGCATAGAAGAAATTCCTCATGGCATGTGAGTGCTCACTCCTGGCAGGAGGAACGTGAAGGTGCCAGCTTGGAGACAAGAAGTGAGTGTGCCATCGAAGGGTGCAGCATGTTCTGGATTAAGTGCCCACATTCCGGCTGAAGGCCTCACAGTGACAGCGCCACCCACAGACATTCACTGCTCCTAAAATTCAACACTGGGCAGGCTGAGGCGCATGCGCCTTCCCAGTGCGTAGAGGAAGGGTCCCTGGCTGACCCTGTGGGGTAAGCATGCACGCTGACTCTGGAGCCTGGCTGGACAAGGAGGGCAGAAGGGGAGGCCCCGCACAGTCAGCAGGGGAGCTGAGCCAGAGCTTGGAAAGCCAGGTTAGGGGAAGGAGGAGGACACACGCCGCACGATGCCTGATGCCTAGATGGGAGGCTGAGGGACCTGCCAGCACCCAGCAGTCTATGGGCAGCCGTGAACAGGGAGGGCCACGGGTTCAGGTGGGCCCTCTGACACAAGGGTGGAAAACAGGCTGGGAGGAGAAATAGGGGTGTCCAGGCAAGGGACCAGAGAGTTTTAGACTGAAACTGTGGGGGTCCCCTAGTGTGAACACCAGGGGACTGGATTACCTTGGGCTTGGCCAGGGCAAGGAAGCAGGCAGCTTTGCCAGAAGAGGGAGGAGAAAGGCCCTTTACCTTGTGAGAGGCAGGCCAGGCGCTGTGGTGCGATGCTGGAGCCCAGGGTTCTCCCTCCGGGCTGCCCAGGCCCCAGCTCTTTCTGAGGCTCCTGCACCCTCCCCTCAGAAAGGCCCACTGCCCAGGCCCCTAGACTGCAAAGAGAGCAGAGCCGCTGGAATGCTCCCGGGGCCCAGTATAGGCAGGATTTTCCCCTGGTCCAGAGAACAACGCAGCACACTTCGCCCAGACAGGAGGAATGAGGAACGCGCCCTACGCCCCGTACTTGGCTGGGTAGCTCAGAGTGCAGGCATCTCGGGAAACTCAGAGACCTGTCCCTTCCTGCATGTGGAAAGGGTGCTGCCTGGGTGACTGCGGGCTGCGGGGCTGTAGCCCCACCGTGCAGTCTCCGCCAGGGTAGCCAGGGTTGAAATCCTGACAGTCAGCTCTTAGAAGCAAAATGAGGCACTGAACGCATCACTACAGGCCAAGAGAGTGAGGCGTCCTGGAGGAGCAGGAAATGAGAGGTCCCCAGCCCAGCCCCAGCTCATAACCGCAGCCCTGGCCCAGTGCAGTCAGGGATACAGCTGCCAGCAGGGGACCGGGCAGAGCCGCAGTTGCGGGAAAGGTGCTCTGCAGGCCACGAAGGGCCCCCGAGTCAGGCAGCACCCGCTTCCCTGTTAAGCTGAGTGTTCTAGGGTCCCCCTTCTGTTGAAGGGCTGGCCTAGGGTGTCTGGAGAGGAGTGATTCTCTCCCAAGAGGCGCCTCGGGACATTGCTAAGGGTTTCTGACTCCTCTGCTCCGTATCTGCGCCGTCAAGAATAGAAGTGGCTCAGAATGTCTGGTTCCTCACAAGAAAGACCGGGCCAGCGGGGCTTGGGGGGGCCAGGTGCGGTTCCCAGCACACCTTTCTCCCAGACCCAGCCTGCAAGCTGGAGAGAGAGGGAGACCCTCGCCCAGCCCTGCTAGTCACCTCCCCAAGGACTGGAGAGTGGGGACAGTGTGTGCACCTGGTGGAGAGACCATTCCTCTCACACGCCTGTGATGGACCACAGCCAACACAGATCAGTGGGGGGGTCCCCTGGTGTCGCTGCACAGGGTTGATACTCAGGATGTTGTCATGCTCGAGGGGTCAGAGGTGGACCACCCTCCCAGAGGAGGGGGCACAGGTCCCGTCCTCTGTGATTGCAGGGTCTCCTCTCTAAAGTTGCAGAGCAGGAAAGATGGGCAGAGAGGAGGTCGCTCAGCTGGCTGTCACCAAGACCGAAGGTGTGTCAGCTTCTAGGTCTCTATACTTTTAGAGCAGTTTTAGGTTCTCAACAAAATTAGGCTGAAGGTACAGGGAGTTCCCACATACACACTGCCCCCACAGCCTCCCCACGCCACCAGCCCCCATGAGAGGGGCCTTCAGTCCAGTGAGGGGCCTGCCCTGCCAGCCTTACCCAGGGCCCGCCATTTGCGCTTGGGTCCACTGCTGGCATCCACGCACAGTGACAGAGCGTGCCACCACAGCGGCATCACACAAAAGAGTGTCGCTGCCCTTACAGTCTCTGTGTGCTGCTGTTTCTGGGGTCTCCATAGTTTTGCCTATTCCAGCATGTTGCTCGGCTGGAGTATGTCGTACGCAGCCTTCTAGCTGAAGTTTCCTCTGTGTCTCCTTTGTTGCGCTGGAGCATTTCCTGTTAGTGCTGAGTGACATTTGCCTGTGCGTACTGTTTTGTTACTCCGCTCATCCACTGCGGGCCATCCTGATTGCTCCTAAATCTGGGCAGTCATGAGCGTGGCTGCTGCTAACTACCTGCTGGTTTTTGTGTGAACTTAAATTTTCAACTCCTCTTGGATAAACGCCCAGGAGGGCGATTGCTAGGTCGATGGTAAAGAATGTATTTGGTTTTACAAGAAGGTGCTGAAGTGTCTTCCAAAGTGGCTGCATCACTCTGAGTCCCCAGCAGCCGTGCTGCTCCTTGCCCTCAGGAGCGTTGGTGTCCTGGGCAACTGGGTTTGTGTCGTTCTGTTAGGTGTGTGAAGGTCTCAAAGTTCTCAAAGGTCCCTGTGCTGTGAGTCACATTCCGTGGGGAAGCCCTGTGTGGAGTGACTTGCCTTGTGCTTATTTGCTGTCTCTCTTTCTTAGTGAGGACTTTGTTAGGTCTTCGCCTCATTGTCTTTGACCGGATTGTTTGCCTCATTTTTAAATAGTTTTCTTATTGTTGCGTTGTAAGAGTTCTTTGTATGTTTTGGGTAACAGCTGCTTGTCAGATGTGGCTTCTGCAGGTATTTTCTGCAGGCGCACTGCTCATCTGACAGGCTGTTTAAGTGGCAGATTCAAATCCTGCCCCGCCAGAGGCCATGACCACTTTCGACAGTGATCTACAAGGCTGGCTGTTGGTGAGAATGGGATCCACATCCCGACCTCAGCATTAGAGTGTTAGCGGACGGAAGCTGGGTCCACAGCAGCAGGCGAACATCGTGGCCCAGGCCTTCCTAACGAGGCAGCTGTCAGGAGTACTGTCTCTGAAGACAGAGAGGCAGAGTAGGAAATAACAATCACCAAGTCTCGGGGTGGGGAGGCTAAGAAGAGGAAGACCTGGACCAAAGCACCACATTCCCTGTGGGGAATGGCTCCAGGGGATAACGTCTAGGTCGGTTTTTGTCCATGATGACTATTTACTTGTAGAAAACAACTCACTCCTAAAGGTTGACTGTTGTTGTTGCTGTAGATTTGTGGAATGGGATGAACCCAGGGCCTTTTGTGTCCTGGGCGAGGACCCCATCACTGAGCTGCATGACAGCCCCAGCCCCAGGCTTTCTGCTGCCGACCCTGAGCACAGCTCAGAACAGGGTGTGGGCAGGAATACGGGCCCCCAACCTTCAGTGGTGCCCCTGCTGTGACAGAAGGGCAGAGGGCACCCTCTTCCCGCTGAGCTGGACTCGAGGTTCCCCGGAGGTGTCGCCCTGGGCTCACGCTCAGAGGCGGGGACGCTATGGACTGGCCGTTACCTGCGGGCGGACTGTAGCAGGAGGTTGCCATTGCCCTGGACTTTGGGGACAGAAAGTACTGAGTTCTCCCACTTGGCTGCTTATCAGAGCATCTTTGCAAATAAAAGCTGAGAGCAGATAACAAACAAGACAGTAATTGGAGGCAGATGCGGAGGGTGCGGAGCTGCCTTTGAAACTGCAGATGGCCCTTCATGTCCCAGCCCCTCCACCACTGCCCAGACCCCGTGCTACATCCACTGAGCACCTGCAGAATGCCAGACATGTGCTGGCTTTTCCATGACTGACTCCGCATTCAGTCTCCGTCTAGCTCAAAACGGCCCTGTGGTGTCGGGAAGGGTCCCCTCCCCTGGCAGGTTAGGAACCCGAGGCAGGGCTGTGGCCGGGACACAGCCAGGCTCTGCTCTGTGCTTTGGACATGACAGGTGGCTTTACGTTTTCCTCTCTGCTTCTCCCAAGAGTGCTGCCCAGCAGTCATAATCTCCAGTTACAGAGCACCAGGAGCTGAAAGGAAGAGACATGCTCAACCCCCAGAAAGATCCCATCTCGGCTCTTCTCCCTGACACTGTCTCCGCTGCTTTGTCCTCCTAGAAGGCAAGAGGTGCCTGCGTGTGCTGACGGAGCCCCCGTGGCAGGGTGTCTTTGTGTGCATGATCTCACTGGTCTGCAGGCTGACCTGAGAGCTGGGGGAGAGACTGTGACCCACATTTTATGGCTGCAGGGTCCAGAGCTCTGTGAAGGAGGGACCCTGCAGGCAGCCAGCGAGCAGTGCCAAGCCTGAGCCTTATCTGTGATGCTTTGGCTTTAATTGAGGAGCTTTTGTTCTGAGGAAGAGTCCAGGGCCACGAGTGCTGACCCACGGAACACACCAACCACGGCCGCCCTGTAGCTTTGCTCTGAGGACGCTGGGGCTGCTTGTCCTGGCCCTGGCACTGACCCTCTTTGCTTGGCTCCAAGGAAGAGCATTAAATGTTCTCTCAGGCTGCTGTGCATATTTTACTGCCTCTCCCAGAACAGCAGCAAAAGCGAGGACATGTGCGGGACCCAGATCAAAGGTTTTCCCCCCTAAGCCTGGCTGTTCCTGGCCGCATCCCGTGGTGCACAGCCCCAGCCTAGGATTCACGTGGCTTGCGTGGCCCTCACAACGAGGCTGTTGTAATAGTGTTCATTGCCGGCTGCCCTGGTGCCAGAAAAGATGTTGGTGGGTGACTGCTGCACGAAGGAGCACAGGCCAGCCTGCAGCAAGGCTGTTTTGTTTACTTCCTGCTCACTGCCATGTGCAAGCGCAAAGGTCTCCGGTAAGCACGAGCGGCCAGGAAGGGGCCCCGAGAGGTTGGGGACCAGCTGTGTGACAATAAGGAAGTCGCTTGGCTCCTGGTTCCTTCACCTTACACAGGGCTTCCTCTCCCTCTTGGTCCCCAGCTCTCCGGAGTCTCTGCTAGATCGGCTGGGTGAAGGGACACAGCCATGCCCACCTTCCCCTCACCTCCTCACACTTAGACTCCTCTGTCAGGAGTGGAGGAAGCATCCTCATATCAAAGATGAGCAGGCGCAGTGTCGTGCACCAGCCAAGGGTCCAGCAGCCATCCCAGATCCACATCCCCAGGCTGCAGGAGCTGCCGAGTGTGTTTCTGCCTGGGAACCAGTACCCTGATGCTGTGATTTGAACGTGTCCCCAACTTACTTCCCAGTTCAGCAGTGTTGAGAGGGCTGACAGAGCAGACCAGGTCCTGAGTCTCCGCCTGAGGAATGGGTTGACATGGTTATCATGGGAGGGGATCGGTGTAAAAACTAGCTCCCTGGCCTCCCACCCTCTGAAGTAGAACAAGGTGGTGTGGGGTCCTGGCCAGATGCCGACTGCTTCATCTTGGGCTGCCCAGGCTCCAGGGCTGTGAAGAACGAATGACTGCTTTCTGTCAATCACCCAGTTTTGGGTACAAAGCTCCCCCATGGAATTCCTGCTGGAATCCTAACGTCCTACCAGCAGCAGCATTTGCCCTAAAGCCACTCTAACAGCTTTCCTGAGTCACAGTAAACAAAGTCACCCTGCCAGGCACCAGGAGCAGCCAGGAGCACAGACCAAGAGGAGGGGCCAGGGTTGCAGCTTGGTCACCTGGGCAGCACTTGCCTTGACCTGCAGCAAGCAGCCTGAGACATGCAAGGGCAGTGGCAGGAAGGATCGGAAAAGACGGGGACCTGACGAGGCTGTGTGTGTGTGTCCCTCATGCCTCTGTAGAGTCACAGCTTCAGCATAACACTACACGTGCCATGCCATACAATCGTAATGACGGTCACTTAAGTCCTCTCGGCCAGCTAGATGGCCGAAGGGGACGGTTTGGGACTTCAGTGATAGATCGAACCAGTGTATGTATCCCCACATCTTCAGAAGAGCTCAGTGCAGGGGACTGATGAGTGGGCAGTGGTGATAGAACCCACTTTTCCGGTTCCCACATTTAGGAAGCCCTGACAGTACTGAGTGATGGCTCTCAACTGGCCAGTCCTGAGGGTGGCCCGCCTCGAGCCACCCACGTGGCTGTGGCCTGCCTAAGGCCCTCCACCCACCCCTCAGCCTAAAGCCAAGCGTCCTCTCCGACCTGGACTTTGTTAGTGCTGCAGAGCAGGACTGCACCTTGTGTGTCCAGGCAAGTACTGCCCTCGCCTTCTCTGCCCACACCTGCCTCCCCTCTGTCACGCAGACAGAGCAAATCCCAGGCTCTGATGACCGTGGCAGCAGGACAGGGCCTGCAAAGAGGACCTGACAGGAGCACAGCCACTGCAGGGTGCATCTGCCCAGTCTCGGGTCGGGTCAGGCACTCTGAGCACCTCCCGATGCGATCAGGAAGTGGAGTGGCACCAGGCAGGGGAGCCTGTTGTCAGTGTAGCGTGGTGGGCTCTCCTGCAGGAGCTTTTCGTAAGTTAGAAAGCTCCAAAAGAGTGATTAAATTGTGGCATAATGAAGATACAAACCAATCACATAGTCACTTATGACCGTAACCAAGTATCGTGCACTGTGCAGAACAGCATGTGCTGTTCTTTTACACACTTGGCAGCGCGCTGGGTGTGTGTACAGCAGCGTGCTCTCAGACATGTGAGCGGAGCATTGCACTGTGAAGTTACTGGCGCCAGCACGACAGCACTGGGCATTTCCCAGCTCCACTGTAATCTCCTGGGACCGCTGTGGTGTTTGCAGCTGTCACCGACGAAGGTCCTCGTGCAGTGCCTCACTGTAATTACTTCCACTTTGCAAGTGAAGCTCAGAGAGGCTGAGGAGTTTGAGCAGCTAATAAGAACGGGTAATAAGAACAGCATCTGGCTGGAAATCTAGGTCCTTCCAAGTCCAGCATCTGTCCAGCAATACTAAATGGCAGTTCTTCTGCTACAGTGAAATATTTTTCTTGCGGACCACATTCATTAGAACCATCCACATATCCAGGTCCATCTACATCTCCCAAAATATGACTATGACTGTTAATGGATCTTGCCCTTCAGAAACGGTGTGGGCTGTGCTGTGGGAATTTCAACCCTTGTGGACCCTTTCTTCCCCCAGCCTAATCTGTGAGCTTTACACTGTCCAGGAAACAAAGGACACTCTTATCTTCTCTGGGCTGCAGACTGTGGCTCCCTGGGGCTGGCCCTCTCTGGCCCTTTCCAGTTGTGTTTGTATTTTTGCCTCCATGGGGTTTTCTTTAGGAGTGAAGCTGTTTCAAATTCTACAAATGAAATGAAAATAACAGAAGCCCCGCCAGCCCGGCCCTCTCCAGGGCAGCAGGGTGACCCCTCCGAAGCAGCCCTGCACATAGAGCTCAGCCCTTCCCCTCACCTGGAGATGCTTTGCCATTTAGAAGCCCAAAGGCCATGTATCCCTGTCATGCAGGATCCACTGTCACCAACGTGGATGTAACTTCTCAAGGCAGGGCTGAGGAGCCGCTGTCCTGTGCGCAGCTGCCCTGCACCAGACACTGCCGTGAGCTGAGCCTTGGGACGGGAAGTGCCATGATCAGCTCTGTTTTCTAGAAAAGGAAACTGAGGGATGTGATGTGCTTTTCCCAAGGCCCTGAAGCTGGTTAAGGACAGGCCTGGGCTTTACACCCAGACCTACTGAGAGCCGAGTTCTCGGCTTAGCTCTTTCCTGACACTGAAAACAGGGCAGGGAAAAACGGCTCAGAAATGCTTGCCACCACATGAGGGCCTGGTGGGTCCGGGTGCCTGCCTTCTTCAGCGGCACAGTGGGGTGCTGATAGTACCTCCCAGGGTGCAAAGTGCACAGGTCTGCCTGACCTGATTTAGGCCGGGCAGCGAGGGTCTCTGCGCCAGGCCCCAGCTCCGGTGGGTTGGAGGGCTGCAGGCTGGGCAGGCAGCCAGGGAGCAACAGCACCAAGTCTGGGTCAGGAGTCTAGACCAGGCCCAGGACTACCAGAGGTGCTCTGCCCGCTGTGGTTCTCGTAAGGAGGGCTGGAATTCAGGGAGGGCCCCACATGGGGGTGGAAGCCTAGTCCCACCTGTATTAGGGCAGGGCACTGAGGTTGGAGGCAGAACGAGAAGGCTGAGCTGACCTGATAATAATAACCCCGACATTAGCAATGACCACAGCTAACCCAGTTCTCAAACATTACACGTTGTCTTGTTTGATCCCCTGGAGGTAGGCGATCATCCACATTTTACAGAGTGAAACCTAGACACAGAGAGGTTACGTAACCTGTCCAACATCACACAGCAACTACGTGGTAGAGTACTTTGGATTTGAACCCAGTGAACATGGGGGAGCCGAGCCCTTCAAACACGAGGCCTCCACGCCTCTGCCTTCTTGCAGCTCCACCCTGTACGGCCTAAGGCTTCATCCCCAGGGCTGACTCGGTGTTAGGGGAAGGCTTGACCCTGAGGCTGGCCTGAAACAGGGAGCTGAGTGAATGACAGCCCTGAATAAATGTTTGTGAATTGAACTTGAAGGGAAAAACGCAGTTTTCTTTGGGCTCAAGTCAGAGGCTATTGCTGAGGCCGGGTTCAGAATGTGCTATTTCTCCAGGTACTCTGTAATCTTTACAGCAGGGACAGACACTCTGTTCTGCTCATAATCCTGGTGTCCGGCCAGGGGAGCAACAGGGCTACCCAGTGAAGCAAACACGTTCAGTCCTGTTGTGACCTCCCCAAAGCTGATGCTGTGGTTCTGTGCAGTGTCTGTCCTCGCTGAGGGAATGTGCAATGGAGTGGGAAGGGACGGTCTGCGCTTGGTTTTTTGGACAGAGGACCCAGAATGCTGCATGTGTGATTCCCCTCACTGAACAGAGATCGGAGGTACAGCTTTGCTACTGGAAAAGAATCAAATTCTACCCGTGAAAATACTGACAAGTACACACAGCAAGGAAGGCAGGGCTGCCTGGCATCCGTCTGAGGCAACAATCGGCGGAGACAGGGTTGACCTTGTCCCCGTGCACTCACACACACACACACACACACACACACACACACGTGTGTTTACGCTCTTGTGTTGTAAGGTGTGTATGTGTGTATGTGTGTTTGGCATTTGTGTTCATGTGTAGGGTGGACGAGTGCAGTGCACAGGTGTCCTGTGGGGGGCTGTATGTGTGCGTGCATGATGTGTGTCCAGCAAGCTCTTCATCCCAGAGGAGTGGTTGTTTTTGCCCAGTGTTCTAGTGAGCGCAAGTCCCATGTCAAAACCAGACCCTGATCCTGCTCTCTAGGAGTAGATGTGTCAGGCAAAGTGTAGTCAGCACTGCCCCGGGCGGCAGCCACCACGTGCCAGACCAGAAACTCATGCCTCAGGGCAACAGCTGAAGTGCATTCTGACCTGCAGCTGTAGCTCAGGTTAAGATGGGCCTGGACACTATGTGTGGGCTGTTCCTTCTCACCCTCTGCTGCCCCCATCTCAGTACTCAGGCCTCAGAGGCTGGAGCCAGATAACCAGTCACCCTCACTGTCCCCTTCCTGTCCCATTGATCATCTACTCAGCTACGTGACTTTGGGCTGGTTCTCCGAGCCTGGGTTTTCTGATCTGTAAAATGGGAGCGGTGCTGCCACCACCAGTAGTGAGGGTTGAGCGAAATACTGCTCGCATATCTCCTGCATAGACAGCGAGCTTTTACAGCGGGCGTGGCTTGTTCTAACTGTATGCGGAGACACCCATCTCTTTCTAAACATCTGTTTTAGCCTGGTCCAGGGGACCTGCACCCCATCAGACGCATTCCCCCCAGCCAGACCAGCAGCATGCCCACCTTTTGGCTTCCCTGAGGCTGAGTTGATCCCAGCCCCAAGGAGGAGGGGGGCACTGGCTGGAGCTGGGGCGTGGCCACTGTCCTCTCTGCTCCCCTCTGACCTAGACTTGGAACATCTCTATGATGAAAGTGATTGCTTTCCTCTTCTTCAGTACCAATTCCTGGGTGAATATAGGGAGGGGTGAACCGGGTGAGAGGGGCCCTGGGTAGGCTGATGTGTGAGAACGTCAGGGTCTGGCAAGCTGTCTTAGACCTCTGCGCCGTCCAAGCTAAGGACTCGCACGCACTTCTTCTCTGTCCTCACCCACCCGCCTCTGGGGCCCATTCCTGACCTGACCTCCCCAGCTGTCTGGCGCTGCCCAAGCCTGACCTCACTTCTCCCAGAAGCACCCCAGCCCCTCTGTTCAGTCCTTTTGTTCCTGCCCTGTGGCCCAGGTCTCAGACACCTTCCAATTTTGTTTTCCACAAGCGAAGAGTGGGCAGTCTACTGTTCCCCTGCCCTGCTCCAGGAGGCTGGAAGTGCCTCGAAGGCAGGAACCGGGGGCTTCTCCTCTGAATCCCTGTGCCTGCACAGATTGGCGTCCAGCAGTATCTGCTGCCTGTCCACCTCACCAACTGACCAGCAGGATCAGAGCAACTGTCCTCCCTGCAAGCTATCAGTTCACTGAAGCGTAAGAAAGGAACCTCTGTCCCACGCCCCTGGCTGTGGGTCTTTGGGGACAGAGTACAGATACTTCTGAGGTGAGGTCTGCACAGAACAAGCCCATCCTGAAAGGAGAGACAGGCAGGAAAGTGATCTCCAGCTGAGCAGCCCCAGAATAAGGTCTCGGATACTCTAGCCCATGCACAAGGGCGTGGGGAGACAGCAGCTGGCTTCAGGTGTGCAACGAACTTGGAGTCCAGTGTGTCCTCAGAATGGTGGGCTGTGGCCCTCCCAGCACTCCCAAACCCACCTCACACACCTAGTGAGGCAGATTCATCCATCCACCACTTGATCAGCTTGCTGAGGACCCACATGTGTGACACTGTACCAAGCAGGTACCAAGATCACAGACTGGACTTTTACTCTTTCCTGGGAGGTCCAGAGGTTGGACCCAAGCAGCAGGCCCTCCATGGGTGCTGACTCACAGGAGGTTCTAGGTTTCTGGAAACTCACGCCTTGGGACAGGAGGTGAGATGAGGTCCAGCTTGCTGGAAGAAGGAAACCTGGATTCATGAGTTCTGGCTCTCTCACCAAGAAGCTGAGATGCAGCCTGTCCCATAACTGCCTTCATCTTTTCTTGGCAGCAGAGAGGCAGCTTGGCACAGATGGATTTTGGATGCTAGAAATCTGGTTCTCACACACCTCACTGTGTCCATTCCCATACACACCAGCACATGCCTGTGCACACCACCGCTGATCTGGCTTTGCCTTCAGGATGCTGCGGGTCGCAGACGTTGTCTTTCCCCATTTGAGTTGAGGTTTTTCTGTTCACAGTACAGTGAGTGTGGGTTTTTTTTATGAATCTTGGACATCTTTTGCAGTGTGTTATGAGACTCTGGATGCTGTTTAAATCTAGTGCTTTCACTGGCTGCCTCAGGAACCACACTGATGGGTAAAGGGGGTGCTTCCAGGTAGGGCATAGAAATTCATGTTTCAATTCAGCCTCCACTGCACCCTGCGTGTGATGGGGCTCCTTGTTACCTCTGAAAAGCAGCATTTCCACCTCCCTGCTGGGCTTCCTGGCTGGGTGAGACCGCCTGGCTGGGAGGAGCAGAGCACCCCCTCACTGTTCCCCTACTATGCCCCATGGATGCTGCTGGGGGGTCTCAGAATCCGCTCCCATAGCAGCCCATTCCAGATAAATGAGAGAACAGCAACAAAAAGTAAACTCACCCCTGTTCCTTCTTTCCAGTCCCTCGGGCCTCTACCTGTTTGCCTTCTTTCTGCTTTTCCAGATCTTCACACGCGCACACACACGTGCACGCACACACACACACAAAGTTGACCCTTCATATATATAAGTTCTGTATCCAGGGATTCAACCAACTCTGGGTTAGACATATTCAGAAAAATATTTGCTTCTGTGCTGAACATGTACATGCTTTTCATCATTCCCTAAACAGCACATATAACAAATATTTGCATAGCAATTATACTGTATTAGACCTTGTAAGTAATCTATATATTATTGTAAATTACAGAGGAGGCCTGGGATGTGCCTCCATGGTACAGTCCGTGCCTAGCATGTTCAGGTGGATTCAGTCCCCAGCACCAAAATAATTTTTAAATAAAGTATAGAGGAGGATGTGCATAGGTTATATGAAAATATTGTGCCATTTTATATAAGGGGCTTCAGCATCCACCAATTTTGAACTTATTCCTCCTGAATACCAAAGGATTATCATAATGTGCAAGGGCAGCAGGCAAGGCCAATAAGGAAAGTATGTCTACTCCATCTCTTTACCAATCTGTTTTAATTAGTATAGCTTTGTGACATGCTTATATATGTCTAGGTGTGCTAGTCTTCAGCATTATACCATTTTTTCAGAATTATTAAAGCTATATTAAATGTATTCTCAAGATGAGCCCCACTATTATCTAAATAGAGTGTAGGAATGGTTGTGGGTGTTACATGAACTTTACAGATTAATTTCAGGACAGCAAGCGTCTTTTCAACACTGCATGGCTCTCTGCTGTCCACAACCAGGACATCTGGAGGGTGCAGATTCTCAGGGTTCTTTATAGAGTTATTTTGAGCCTCTTTGTATAGATCCTTTTATTTCTCACTGAATTTACTCTTGGATGGTTTCCCCTTTTCTTATAGCTACTGGGAATGTGAGGTTTTTTGTTGTACCTTCTAACTGGTTATTGTCTTACATGTGGGAAAGCCATTAACTTTTGCTTGTTAAATTTTTATATAGACCAGAGGACAGACCCCAGCACAGGAGGCACCCTGCCTGGAGGGCTGCAGTGAGTGGCCCCAGCTGAGTGGCTACAGGGTCTCTGGCTCTGCCTGGGAACCCTGTGAACATCTGCCCCTTCCTGCCCCGAGAGGCTTGTGGGTGCCTTCAGATCTGTGGGTTTTTGGAGCATGTGTTTTCCTTTCCCTTGGCCTCACATTGTCTTTCTTGGAAAGTGCTGCAGATGTTGGCGCAGTCGGTGACAGGGATCCGGGTTCCAGCAGAGGCTGCACATCGGCATGTTGTCCCAGCGAGACATTTGAAGGACCACCTGGGGCCTTCAGTTCTGGGGAGCACACTCGATGCCCAGCTTCCACCACATGAGCCCCGGTGTGTGATGGAGGCCAGGACCAGGGCAGGTGGGCCCAGGGCCAAGACAGCTCATCTGTAAAATGGGAAGAATAATGCTACCTTCGGGCAGTGTTGCAAGAGTTGAGTTAAGATGATGCATTTGACACTCTCCAAGGTGGGAGCGAAGGTGGCATTTATGTTTGTTCCTCTGTATCCGGGGGAGTCCCCAGAGCCCTGCTAAACACAAACGCTACCACTGCCAAGAGCTTTATACGACGTAACAGCTCATTTGCTCCTCCTCCTCCTCCTGTACACTTCCATCGGTGCTCTGTTGCTTATGTTACCAGTGCATTTTAAATACTGTACATAAAGCTGTTGTGCTGCATTGCTGGGGAATAACGAGAAGTCCATACATGTTCAGTACACACGCATGTTGTGTTCAAATATCATCCAGTCCGAAGGTGGTTGAGTCTGAGGACACAAAGGACTATGTTTGTACCCACTTGCATGTGAGGAAGGCATGCAGTGTGGAAATAATCCAAATGAGCCTCCTCTTATAGCAGAAAATCCCACCCTACTCCCAGGATACTTCAGTTTCCCAGTTGCCCAGGTAACAGTTCCTGTTCCAGTTCTGGTTTCTCCTTTCTCTTAGAAACGGCCGGTCACTTCATGCACATGCTATAAACCAATCCCCAGTTGACAAGCCATTCTGCCTCTGTGGTTCCTGCCTGCTTATGCAATTCAAGCCCTAGATTACCAGCAATCAGGGCCTGATACTTTGTGAATGATCCCAGTCAGTGCTCTTCAGCGTAGATATACCTGCCTCCAAACCATGGGTGTCATTTCAGCATTTCTGCCTGCCGTTACACAATGAAGGGTGGCCCAAGTGCAGTCTGTTTGTACAGTGGGGTGCCGCTTAGCAATAAAAAGAGCAAACTCCCAATACCCACAGTAACATGGGCACTCTCCAACCTCTACCCTTAGATAAAGAAGCCAGACTCAAAGCACAGAGCATACCACTACTTCATTTAAGGCTTCCATTTTCTATTTTTTAAGGGCAAATACTTTTGAAAATTTTATCTGTGTGTACAAATTGTGCAAAATAGTGGTTTTCCTTTTGTCTTGGTATGTGCATACAGATACTTCACTTTTCCTTCCTCAGTGCCTCCTTCCCCTTCTCTCTCCCCTCCCCAGGCCCCTCCCTCTTCTCTAAGAGTCTTCCTTCTGTTTTCATGTCATCTCTCTCATTACCCCCCTGGGCTCCTCATGTGAGAGAAAATATGCAGTATTTGACTTTCTGAATCTGGCTTATTTTCTTAAAATCATAGTCTCTAATTCCATCCATTTTCCTGCAAAAGGCAAGATTTCCTTCTTCTTTATGGCCAAGTAATATTCCATTGTCTATATTATTTGTTGATTCCTGCTATTACTTGTTGTGCTGATGAAACTCTCACTATTCAGGAGGTATTTGCCTGCACCTGTGGCTCAGAGTGTTTCCCTTATGTTTCTTCTAGCTGTTTCAAAGTTTCTTTTCTTTTTTTTTTAAATCTTTTTGAGACAGGGTCTCCCTATGCAGTTCAGGCTGGACTTAAGCTCATTTTGTAGCCCAGGCTGGTCTTGAACTCACAACCTTCCTCCTGCCTCAGCCTCCTGAGTGCTGGGGTTACAGGTGTGTGGCACCACATTGGCACAAAAGTTTCATTTTGTATACCTTGGCCTTTGTTTGGTTTTAGATAGATTTTTTTAGAGGGTGAAAGGTAGGGATCTAGTTTCAGTCTTCTACTTACAGATGCCCAGTTTCCCTGGAGCCCTTTGATAAGACAACGTGTTTCATCCAAAGTATGTTCCTGGCCCCTTTGTCAAGAATCAGATGGCTATAGCTGTGTGGGTTTGTTTCTTATCCTCTGTTCTCTTCCTGTGGCCTGTATGTCTGCTTCCATGCCAGTACCATGCCATTTTTCTTACTATCACTTCGTAGTATAATTCAGAATTGGATATTGTGATACCTCTGGTGTTGCTCTTTTGCCCAGAACTATTTTGGCTATTCTGGGTCATTTGCATTTCTATATGAATTTTAGGATTTTTTTTTCTATCTCCATTAAGCATGTCATTGGTATTTTGATGGGGATTACACTGAATCAGTAGATAATTTTTTATTAAAGGGCCACTTTAACAATATTAATTCTGCTGATCCATGAACATGGGATGTTATTCCATCTTTTAATGTCTCCTTCAACTTCTTCCGAGTTCTGCACTTTTTTACTGTAGAGGTCTTTCATCTGTTCAGTTAGGTTTGTTTCCTAGATTTTTTAAGCTATTGTGAATGAAATTGTGCCTTAGGTACTTTTCTTGTTTCTGAGACAAAATACCTGACCCCTATAAATTAAAGGAGGAGAGGTTTTATTTTGATTCACAGTTTGTAGAAGTTTCAGTCTATAGCTGGCTCCAAGGCAGGGCAGCAGAGTAGAGGTGGAACAGTCCATGGTGGGGCAGCAGGAAGCAGAGAGAGATCAAGGAGGAGGAGGGAGACAAACCCTCCAGGCCACAGCCCCAGGGACCCACCGTCTCCAGCCCAGCTTTACTTCCCAATGTCATATTCAGCTATAAACTCATCTGTGTACAGATCCATTAAGGAGCACCACCTTTACAACCCAGTCATCTCCCCAAAGCCCCAGCTACGAGCACATGAGGCTTTAGGGGGACATCTAGGTATAAGTTGTCACAAACTGTTTTCGTGATTTCTTTCTTAGCAAGTTCATTTTTGATGTGTAAGAAAGCTATTGATTTTTGTAGGTTGATTTTGTATCCTGCCACATTGCTGAACTTGTTTTTTGTTTTCATGTATCTGACGGTCAAAAAAGTAAATACTATGGAGAAAGTGGCTGGAAGCAAGCACTCAAACACACCCTTATACATGAGTATTCCTAGAAACATTACTCACAAGAGCCAGAAGATGGAAGTAACCAAAATGTCTATCAACTGATGAATGGGCAATCTACATTTAGTATATACCTACACTGGAATATTATTTACCCTTCAAAAGGAAAGACACATGGTACATGCTACAGTATGGATGAATGTTGGACGACAGTGTGTTGTGTGAGGCAAGTCAGGCCTTGAGGGGCAGACCTTGGATGACTCCATGTACATGAGGCATCTAGAACAAGCAAACTTGCAGAGACAGAAAACAGAACAGCCTCCCAGGAGCCAGCACAAGGAGAAATAAGGAGTTATTACTGCGTTCAGGGTTTCTGTTTGAAACAATGAAAAAGTTATGCAGATTAGTAGTGCTGATGGCTTTGTAACATTATGAATGTACCTGATGCCACTGAATTGTGTGCTTAAGATGATCCACTTTATGTTATGTGTATTCTACCACATTTAAAGGAAACTATAAGCAGAAAGAACAGATTGGTGCCTGCAAAAGATCAGAGGGGTAAGGTAGGGTGAGGGTTTGGGGGTGACAGACTCTTCTATGGCTTATCTCTCCTAACAGTCACATGAGTATGTGTCTGCTTAAATGCAGAGAGCCGTACACCGGAAGGAATGAATTTTATGCCATGCAAATCTGAAGATAAATCTTTTAAAAGATTGGGCGCTCCAGCCAGGCTCTTACTGTGCTTACTGGTTCATTCATTTGGCCAATAAATATTTATTAATGCCACCTGTATGCTAGGCACAGTGCCAGGGACCCAGGCCCCAGGAACGCTTGGGGTGGACGTGGGCAGATCCTGAGGCAGGGAAGCTGGAGGAGATGAGAACCGTGTGGCTGTGGTTATAATTGAGATAAAAATCATGTCAGTGAGTTTTCCCTTGGAGATCAACTCTGAAATCTAGTGGCCTGGATGCTTTAATATCTTGTCAAGTGCTTTTTTTAGTTACGTGTGAGCACGGCAGCCCCTCACCCTGGCTCCTTTGGTCGGCTCCCTTTGATGCTCTGGTTAAAAAAACATCATTGGTTGTCACGTTGGTTTTCGTTTGCCTGTTTATTTTGTTACCCTGCCCCCAAGCCATGACCACAGTTGTTTTAAAGCTAAGAAAACATGATGTTAGGGGACTTTCTTGGTTGTTCCCCGCCCCCCAGTGCAGGATCTGGGCTCTCGTCCCACCAGGCCCAGGATGCTGCCTGCTGCGTCCCCACCGTGAGAGGGATGGGCTCAGTGAAAGAGTGCGGATGTTTACTCCTGAACTCACAAAAGTTGGACCAGGCAAACTTTAGGCATGGCTGATCCACGGCTCCTTGTGTTCTCAGCTCCCTCTGCCCGTCCTAGGCCTGTGGTCACCTCCTCAGCGCCTGAGCCTCACTTCTCTGTGCCAGATACTTATGGCTGTGGCTGCTCAGAAAGGGAGGCCAGGGCCGCTGGGGCCAGGTCCTAGTGATGCTGAGCTGCTCACAGCACTCCACTCCAGCCAGTCTTTCTCTCCCCATTGTTTGCCTTGTGAGGAGCAGCTGGGCAGAGTTTCTGTGTGCAGGGCATGGGACAAGGCCCCAGGGCATCCTGCTTCCTCGCAGGGACCTGCCAAGTCTGTTGCTTTCAACTGAGCAAACCTCCCAGCAAGGCATGCAAAATGCAATTGTTTCCTCATTCACCTGTGTGACAAGCTCTTGGGGGCCCACTGTTTGCCAGTCTGGCTGGGTGTCAGGGATCCAGAGGGGACATCTTTGTAATACCTGCCCTTAAGACCATCCCAAGATAACTGCCCACCTGGCCCTGCACCTAATCCCTCCAGCAATGTCATGTGTGTCAGATTCCTCCGTCACTACTACAAAGCACAGTTGTGCATCATTGAATGATGGGGCATCCCGAGTACACTTCCACACAGTCATGGCTCCAGTGTCACCAGGCAGCAGTGTCAGGAGACCCCCGCCGTGCATGTGCTTTGTCATGTAAGGACATCGGTCATGTTTAGTGTCCAGCCCACCCCGCAGTGACCTCATCATAACCATTCACACCTGCCAACACCTTCTTTCCAAATGAGATCAAATTAAGGCTCCAGCAGGCTCAAAAATGGGCAGGGCTCTGGGATGTGGCATCTTTGGGGCCATTATCTGCCTGCCCGAACCCTTCACCATGCAATTCAGTGAAGCGGGGTACAATTAAATCCCCTCCTTAGTCATACAAAGGTACAGAGATGGGAACTGATTTGTCCAAGGTCACACAGCTGCCCCCACCAGCAGGGCTGGGGCTTGAACGCAGGCTTTCTAGCACAACACAGAACCAAGTCCTGTACCCCAACATACCAGTCAGTGCAAGAGCTGAACTTGGCCCTGAGTGCTCCCTCATTTGGCCCCTGAGGAGATGTGTTCCCTTCCTCTGCCACTCCCTGGTCTCAGCTCAGCGTGCAGCTGGTCCCTACAGCTACACTAACAGGCAGAAAGATGAAAGAGACCCCAGTGCACATGGTGGAAGAGAAGTGGCATTTACTGAGCCCCTCTTTGTTTCAAGTACTTTCTGAGCATCATCTGATTGAATTCTCACAAATGGCCCCAAAAGTCTGATTTTACAGATAAGAAAACTTAGGCTCAGGGATGGTCTTTGATCTGCCCAAGGCCCGTGTCTTAAGAATGCCAAGCAAAGCCTGCTGGAAGTCAGGCCTGAGCCCCTCTGTGGTCCTGCCAGCCTAGTCAAGTTGGGCTGAAGCTCTGCACATACCTTCCTGGAGATCCTGAGCGCAGCTTGGGCAGAAGGAGAGGGCACTGGATGGCTGCCTATGAACTGCAGACTGCAACCCAGAAAGCCTCCGGCCATGTGACAGGTGTCCCCTTGGGACTGAGGCTTTGACATTTGCTCAGTGGACGCCAGGGAATTCCCAGATGCTCAGCTGTCCCACTGCTTTGAAGTCCATTCCAGTCAGTCCTGGGTCAGAGCCCACAGCATGGCTTGGACGGGAGAGGGCCTCACAGAGCCCGGGGTTTGGTAGCTGGGACTCCAGCCCAACTGATCCCCTTCGGTCCTGGCCCGAGACTCAGGGCCTTGTCATTCTAGCCCTGCTGTGTCCAGCTTGAAACTTGGGAGTCACTTCGTGTCCCTGGGCCTCAGTTTCCCCACCTGCATTGGCGTGGAATAAGACTGCCCAGCATCCCCGTCTGTGCCAGGATGGCCCCAGGAGCCAAGGAACTGGGCCTGGACAGAGAAACGCTGGCTCTGTGCCTTGACTGTGCGTCCGACATAGGACCCGTCGACCCACGAGTCCTCTGACAGCTGCAAGTGCCTGACTTTGAGGTGAGCTGCTTTCCTAAGCAGAGCAGTGACCAGTGCTGCCACTGCAGTGGTATCAGTCAGAGATCCATGGGGAGGGAGCTGGGACAGGTGGGGGGCATCTGTCTCACGCTCCTCGGGGTCAGCAGATCTGGGCAGCGTGACGAGTGTCTTTGGCTGTGAGTGGCGCCAGGCTGCGGGCTCACGGTCGATCAGGCAGGTGACAGGGACCATCTGGGCCAGCTGGGCCTTTGCATCTGGCCTTCATGGTCATGTGCTCTGCCTGGCACACAGCCTTGGCCTCCTCTGCTGTCCCCGCCCTCAGCGTCTCCTGGTCCTTGCCCTGGCCTGTCTCCTGTGGTAACAGAACACCCGAGAGCAGTCAGTTTGGAAGGACAGAGGCTGGAAGCCAGGAGCTCAGTGCGGGTGTCCAGTGAGGCCTCCTCACTGTGTCAGGGCATGGTGCCGGGTGTCCCAAGGGCAGATGGGCACATGTCCTGGCTGGGGCACTTCCTCTGCTGTGAAGACATGAACCCCATCCTAGAGGCCCCACCCTCATTCTGGCCTTGTCTGACCCTAACCTCCCAGGCCAGGCCTCCAAGCACCATCAGCTGTGACTGTCCTGGTCAAGTTGCTGAGGAGTCTCAGTGGGAACAAACATCCCAGCCCTGGCACTCTTCAGCACCCTGAGCCCGCTCCTGCCTCTCTCCTGCAGCTCCTCTCCCCACAGCAGCTGCCCTGGAGGTGATTTACCCTTCTTGTCCCATGCAGGTGTGCAGTCAGGTGGCCCCGTGTGCTCATGTTCACCACTCTTGATCCACAAAGCTTTTTCCTCTTTGTGGACTGAGCCTCTGCTCTTAAACACAGGCTCCCCACCCTTCTCCCTGGGGCTGGCGGCCATCTCCAGGGGCCTCCGAGTTTTGGACTCCCGCAGCCTCATCCCCATGTGGGCTCCTGTCTCAGGCCTGCCATGCACAGGCCCACCGTCTTCCTTCAAGCTGCGCCACATCCTGGGTGAGGGGCATCTTTGGAGCCGGACGTTTTAACACACACTCAGCGAGGTGCTGATGCAGGCAGCGATGTGGCACTGGAAGTCTACAACCAATTTGAGCTGCTGTTCTGTCACTCCGCGTTGGCCCTTGTCTGAGCAGAGCCTCCCTGCGGAATACAGAGGGCAAGGTGGGCATTGTCCCGGGCACTGTGGTGATGGTGGCATGGCCTTTGGGTTCCTTGGAGGCACCTGCCTTGTACCTGGATGCTTTGATGCAGTCCTAACGCACGTCTCTGTCCCCTTTTCTTGCATGGACCTGATTTTGATTCCTGCTCTTCCTGGGCCTCCTCGTCTAATGCGGCATCCTCTATAGCTACCTGAAGGTAACAGCTGTTTGTGGGCGGGGTGGCACTAACACCTTTGCAGGGTTCAGCAACCATGCTGGCCTTCATTTTGTGTGCACGACAATGACGGATCCTGGGGGGGCTGTGGCCCCAGTGTGCTGCTTGCTGGGTGGGGGGGAGGCAAGGCGGCTGGTGCATGCTCCCAGGTGTGCTCTGTGAGGCCAGAGCCTGCTCTGCCACCCAGGGCTGGTATGGTGGTGGCCAGCACCTCCAAGCAGCTGGTGACAGGCCCTGGCCTGCCTGTCTGGAGCAGCGGGACTCCTGGTTGATCCTGCATTTGGGGCAGCCCAGGCTTCAGGTTGCCCAGGCAGCACCAGCTGAGTGTTCCTTATCCAAAATGCTTTGGACTAATGATATAAAGGTTCAGTTTTTTCAGATTTTGAATATTTGCATATATGTAATATGATATCTTGGGAATGAACCCCAAATCCAAATAGGAAATTTATGTATGTATTTCATATATACCTTATCCACATAGCCTGCAGGTAACTTTTTACAGACTTTTATTTTTGGTTTTGGTGTTGGTTTGTTTGTTTAGGGGGAGATTGTTTGGTGTTTTGTTTGGGGACTGTATTTATTTATTTTTTGGTTTTTAGAGACAGGGTTTAGCTCTGTACTCTAGGGCTGGCCTTGAACTAACTATGTAACCCAGGCTGGCCTCGAACTCAGAGCAATCCTCCTGCCTCAGTGTCCCAAGTGCTGGGATTACAGGTGTGCACCACACGTGTGACTACAATATGTTTTAGACTATCTGTAGTCCAATTGCAACCCCCCACATAAGGTCAGGTGTGGAATTTTCTCCTTGTGGAATCATCTTCACACTCAAAAACCTACAACTTTGGGTGCATTTTGGATTTTGAATTTTCAGACTAGGAATGTTCACCCTGCATCATATTAGTTCTTGGAGACTGAACCTCCCCCTTCAATTCCCCCCACCCCCAAAAACTTGCTCACATAAGGTTGGAAAATTTCTAAACATTATTAAGGCTCGGGCAAGCCTTTGTAGATAAGTGAGACACCAAGGGACCAAACCCAGCTCCCTAGTGCCGGGCCCCTCAAATGAGGTTCATCCTGTGGACAGCCCCTCCCACCCTTCCCAGGGACAGAGTCCTGACTGCCCAGCTTAGCAGCCATCCTGCGGTTGGATGAGTGATCTGGTTCCAGTGACAGGTGACAGAGGGAAGGAACGTGGCCATCAGATGCATGAAGACCGACACGGGGTCCTAAGCTGGGGACTGCTGGCTTCCCCTGTTTCTGGAGACCAGCCCAAGTGCTGGTCTGTGTGCGGGTCAGCCAAGATATCCAGCTCCTGCCCCAACCTCCTATGGCCTTAGGCCACACAGGGAGGCAGCCTGGCTCTTCCGTCCTGTTGTTTCTGCTGTGGTAAAAGCACCCTCTTGGTGACCTTGCTTGCCTTTCCTTTGGGAAGGTGTGTCCAGAGTGCACTCTCTGCGGTGTCCTGGGAGAAGATGGGAATGCAGCAGGGCATTGTTATGAAGATAAAAGAGAAATGTGCTTGGAGGCCCAGAGGGGCAGATCAGGTGCTGCCCAGATGCTGCCTCAGCCAGTCGGGTTGGTTTTTTTAGCAGCAGCCTCTCTATGACGAAATTTGATTACGCTACACCACGTTCTTTTAAAGCCTACAGCTCAGTGGCTTCTAATAAAGTCACAGAGTTGCCCATTAGTGGTTCCCAAGCATTTCTCTTCCAACCCCCGGCGTAGGCAGCTACGGATCTACTTCTGTCCCCCGGTTCTGGACGTTGTATGTAAATTGGTTATGCTGTATGTGGGCTTTGTGTTGGGCCTCTTTCCCTTAGCATGATGTCTTCAGGTTTATCTGTGCTGCAGCTTGAATTGCTGCTTCGTTCTCTTTAACAAATACTCCACTGTATGGATATATCACATTCTGTTTATCCAGTTAGTGGACATCTGGGCTATTCCTACTTTTTTTGCTGTTGTGAATATGTTGCTGTATCTAGGTCCAAGCTTTTATGCAAACATATGTTTCATTTCTCTTGGGTAAGTACCTAGGATGGAACCACTGGATCATGTGACAGTGTGCATGTGACCATTAGAGAGATTACCGGGCTTCCTTTCCAGACTCCCACAGCAGTTCACACCCTTAGCGATACACGCATGTTCCGGTGTCCGCCATCCTTGCCATTCCCATGGATGTGAAGGGACATGTTTTTAGGGTTTTATTGTGTTTCCCTAATGGCTAATGACGTTGGATATCTTTGCATGTGTTTGTTGATTTTGTGTTGATCTTCTCCGGAGAAATGTCTGTGCATACCCTCTGCTTGTGTTGTTAGTTAGTTATCTTTTTAATACTGAACTGTAAGGGTCGAGGCGCAAGCCCTTATCAGGTACATGACATGGAAATATTTTCTTCCCTTCTGTGCTCTCTTCTCTCTTTTCCCCATGGGGTCTTTTGAAACACAAGCAATGTTTCGCTTTTTGTTTGTTTTTTATGAAGTTCCTTGTATCTACCCATGCTCTCTCTGCTTGCTTGTACTTTCATAGTGTGCTCTTACCCAGTCCACTGCCTGACCCATCTGTGCTTTCTTCCAAGCTTTACCTCTTCTGTGATGTGGGCTAGCAGTCAAGCCCAGGCCCTTGCATGTGCCAGGCAAGTGCTGATTCGCAATGCCATTTTTAACTCTTAAACCCCGGTCTTTGTGCCATTCTGAGCCAACTTCTGCATATGGTGTGAGGCAGGGGTCCAGCTCTGTGTTTTGCATGGAACTATCCAGTTGCCCCAGGACCATTTGTAGAAGGCTGTGTTTACCCCATTCCTTCGGAGGAAGGTGTTTAGCACTCTCTTTATGCAGGACAACAGCCTCTATCAGGGAGCCCAGGACCCAAGGGCACTGGAAGGCATTTCAGGGTTGTGTAGGGCTTCCTCTGGCCCATATTGCACTGTACGGTCCAGTTCTCAAAGCTTGGCAGATTCAGATCTGCCCGTGAACAACATCCTTGGCAGGACCCAGCCTCTGGCTGCCATGGCCTCAGCTCCATAGCTGAGGAGCTTCCCCCTAAGCCTCTGAGATTAGCAGCAAAGACAAGTTTCTTGGAGCCGGAGGGGTAGCCTGGCTCTACCTCACAGAGGGCAAGAGGCCAGTGTGGTCGTCTGCCGCCGTGTGTACCTGTCCCATGGTGAGGATGTGCTCGGCGCTCTCCTGGTCTGTTTTCTGTGCTGTAAGTGAGCATCACAGGCTGGCTGACTGGTATAGAATAGGAGCCTGCTTGGCTTTCCGTTCTTCGGGCTGGGAAGTCCAGGGTGTGGCTGCTCCGGCCCTACGCTGGGCCTCATGCATCCTAAGGTAGCATCATGGGGCCTGCAGGGCAAGTGCCCTGACCCAAATCTCTCTCCCTGCCCTGTGAAAGCCGCCAAGGCCTTTCGGGGCCCCTCTGGCTACCTCATCCAACCCCATTTACCTCCCAGAGGCCCAGATACCATAAACACAGGACACCCCGGCAGATCTCCCAGCTCACCGCCATCACCACGGTGACCAAACTTCAGTGTGAGAGATGTGGACACATTAGACCCTGCACCGCCTTGGGCTCACAAAGACCACAGGAGGAGGCCATGGGAGACTCTCGCTACTTCCCTGATACTAAATGATGGCTAACTCGTGCCCCCAGAGGAGCCCACAGGCAGGACGGGGAAGACGTTTAGACACAGATGGGGAGGACAGAGTAATCCACAGATGCCTGGGTCTGGGCGCAGAGCTGAGGAGACTTCCGTACACCACCTTGAGCCGTGAGAGAGCTGCTGGCATAGGAATAGCCCCGAGTGCCCCACTGTGAGTGCCCTCTCCTAACAAGTTTCATTTTCACTTTGATTGGTACATAGTTGTTCAGATTTGTGGGGTACAACATGATTTTTGATACAGATATACATGATGTCATGATCAGAACAGGTTAATTAGCATATCCAACGTGTCAAGCATTTATCATTTCGTTGTGATGAAACATTCAAAATCTTATCTTCTATTTTGAAACATTTATTTATTTATGCTTTTATCACTGGAGCTGGAACCCAGGGGGTGCTGTGCCACGGAGCTACACCTCTGCCCTTTGCACTTTTTTTTGAGGCAGAGTGGACACGTTATTATCAGATGCAGGCCCCTCCTGCGTGACAACCGAGCTGCTTCATCCAGTGTTACTCAGCCTGGGCACCCCTGCCCCTCCCACCTCTTCCCTCCGTCCCTTGCCCTCCCCCTCTCCTCCCCACTGAGTGCCTGGTAACCTCGCTCCATCCTCTGCTTCTATGGGGTCAACCATTTCAGATTTTGTATAGAAATCCATCTTTACAAACGTTTAGTTGACACAATAACACACAATGATTACACACTCTTATGGGGTGCTGTGGGGTGATTTGGGACATGCGCACAGAGTGATGACTGAATCAGGGTAATTAGCACTTCTGCCTCCTCGTACATTGCCGTTTCTTTGCGTGGGGCACCTGGGAACTCCTCTTCCCAGTTCTTCCCAGAATCTGTAATAAA
The DNA here is from genome assembly GCA_004027595.1 of Dinomys branickii. Taxonomy (NCBI): domain Eukaryota; kingdom Metazoa; phylum Chordata; class Mammalia; order Rodentia; family Dinomyidae; genus Dinomys; species Dinomys branickii. The sequence goes on along the minus strand of PVLD010006575.1, from coordinate 29,619 downwards.
TTGCTCTAACTGTGGCCCTCTGCTAGGCCGCAGGGCTTATGCCCTGGGGACTCCTAGCTGTCTCTTGGGCTTCTTCATTTGAAACGGCTGCTCCTGCAGGAGGCTTACCTGATCATCAAGCAGTCCCTGTGATATTACCTGTAAGAGGTGCTTCAGATGGGGCAGCCAGAGTCTGGGCCAGAACTGGAAGACAGGCAGTAACTGACCCCTTCCTGTGGTGGATGAGCCCAGATAGGCAGATGGACTTCAGCAGGCAGTGCCCAGGCCAGCAGGAGATTCTGTGCTTCCTTCTCTAACTTGCCGATTTTTGCTCTTAATCATGGCAGCGCTGGTCGGGACGTCTCTAAGTGCACCATCGTAGGCAGCCTTGCAGGCAGATTGTTTACCAAAATTTATTTTCTAACTTTTAAAATTTGGGCTTTATTTTTATTTTTGCAGTGCTGGGAATGAGTCAGGAACCTCACGCATGGTAGGCAAGTGCTCTTCCGCTGTGCTACTTTCCACCCTACTTTTCAGCCTTCGAGCACCCGCTTCCTCCCTGGGTATAAAGCCCAGGAGAGAGAAGCCTGACTCCACACAGTGTTTTGGGGGCCTCTGAGTGGTGGTTTTGACTCAGAAATTTACCATTTTTAAAACATTGAGATAGTGTCTCGCTGTGTTGCTCCAGCAGACCAGGACTTCTGGGTTCAAGTGAACCGCTTGCCTCAGCCTCCCTAATGCTGGGACTTCGGAAGTGTGCCGCCACGCCTGACTGAGAGTCTGACCTTCGAAGGGTGCGTGGGAGGAGATGGGCAGGGAAGGGAGGCTTGGGGCCTTGCTGTAGGGCCAAGGCATGCGGCTGTGCTCTGTACACTTGGGAACCGCAGGAGGTTCTTGGGCAGGGTCGCTGTGAGCCGTCAGCAGCAGGATGGAGAAAAGGAGAGAGAAAAGACAGACTCAAGGTGATACAGGGTTCAGAGGGTGAGGAGAGGCTACCGCAGGAAGAAGAGGGGCTGCAGTGCTTAACCAGCCAGATGGCCAGCCCAGAAGTCTTTGGGTGGGAACTTCAGGCTTTAACTTTTTATTTTGAGACAGAATCTCACTAAGTTGCCTAGGCTGGGCTCAAACTTGTGATCTTCCTGCCTCAGCCTCCCAGGTAGCTGGGATTAAAGGGGTGCACCACCACACCCGTTTTAATCTGTAGTAAAATAATAGAAGCCACTCAGATGCCCATGAAAAGAGGAACAGTCCAGTAAATTGTCCGGCTTGGATGGAGTGGGCGGTGTGGAGCAGCTGAACTTAACACAGACACGGAGCGCAGACCTCGCCGTCCCAGGGTAGGGGTGCCCTTTCTGCTCCTGGGCCTGTAGTGTCCACCCAGACTTTTCCACTGCTACTAACACGAGCCCCACCCTAGTGGGCATGCACACCCCGGGACTGGCTGGGGGTGCGGCCGGGGATCAGACCCTTGTCATATGGACATTATCCCCACACATTTGCCCACGCTTCTATGTGCCGACAGCTGGAAGCAAATGCCCAAATATGGAAATTATTTGTGCCAAGGACTGTGGGTCCTATGCTTAGAATTTCCTGGAATGGTATATTGCCTTTTTACATAATAATACTGAAAAAATACACACAAAGCCCCACTGGGTACAAGTGTCCCATCATACTCTGTGCCCCACGCTTTCATTTTTCCAGCTGCCCATTAATGCAGCCATGATCTTGTAAATTCCATGCACTCTGCTTTCTTCTTCATTGCTATGAGAGGGTCTGGACACATGGATTTTCATTTCCGAGGGAACATCAGGCTCCGTGTTAATGTAAGGAAAGGTGCTAAAATATTGTACACAAGCCAGGCTGAAATGCAATGTGTCATTTGGAGACCTTGGCAGCTGCTACCCAGAGGTCTTGTTTTCCCATCAGACCCTTTGAAGGTGCATGTTGGTGAGCCCAGCACTGGCCTCTTTCCCGGAAGTGACCACAGCGGGTTACATTTCCTACATCAGTTCGCTCTCTGATCCCAGATGTGAGCTGCCACTGAACCAAGATGTTATGGCAGATGATTTTCTGGAGTCCAGGGACGGTGGATCACCCATCTGGGAAAAGTTTCAGGGACACGGCACAGAGCAACCTCCTCCTGAAAACACTGCCAGGGTAGCAGGAGAATGTGACGCCCAGACCCCATGCCGCCCACTCCCAGGGAGGAGGCAGGCAGGCTGGGGCGAGGGTTTGTCCCTGAGACACAGGACCTGGCACCCGCAGCTTGAGGAAGAGGGTTTATTTTGGATGAGTCTGTTGAGGTGTCAGCCTGGCGGGGCAGCAGGGTAGAGGGGCGTCGGGAGGAAAAGCTGCTCATGCTGTGGCATACGGAAAGCAGAGGTGGAAGCAGGGAGCGGAGCGAGCGCCGCTGTCCAGGCCACAGCTTCAGTCACCTGCCGTGCCCATGCAGCCCTCCTCCTAGCATCGCAGTGCACTCTGTTCTCCCTGTCCAGTCCTCTTGCAAAAGCCATGCCTGCAAGAGCACGAAGCTATTGGGGCCATCTAGATACCAACCCTAATACTCACCACTTCCTCCTTCCCCTCACTAACCTGTGTGTGTGTGTGTGTGTGTGTGTGTGGTACTGGGGATTGAACCCAGAGCCTTCACACTGACCTACCCCAGCCCTTTTGAAAATTATCTATTTAGGGGCTGGGGATATAGCTCAGTGGAATAAGCGCTTGCCTAGCAAGCGCAGGGTCCTGAGTTCGATCCCCAGTACCACAAAAAAAAAAAAGAAAGAAAATTATCTATTTAGAGACATACTCTCACTAAGTTGTCTGAGCTGAGCTTAGAATTCATGATCCTCCTGCCTCAGCATCCCAAATGCTGGGATTACTGGCATGCATCCCCATGCTCAGCCTAACTTGTCTTCTGTCTATATGGATTTAGCAGGACATTTCACATAAATTGAATTATACAGTCAGAGGCCTTTTGTGACTGACTTCATTCCCTTAGCATACTATTTCCAAGGATTGCTGATAGTGTAGCACATTAGTACCTCATTTCTTTTTTATGGCAGAATAATATTCCATTATATGGATGTATCAGTTGGCTTTCAGTTGCTAGGACAAAATGCCTGACATACACAGCTTGCAGGAGGGGAAGTTTGTGTTGGCTCACAGTTTCAGAGGGTGCAGTTCATGGTCCACTAACTAATGCAGAAACATCATGGCAAAAGGGCCTAGTGGAGCAAAGCTGTTCAATTAATGGTGGCCAGGAGGCAGAGAGCAGAAGAAGAGTGAGAAAGGAAGGGGCTGAGGGCCAGGTGGGGTCTGCAAGGCCAGGCCTCGTGACCCATCCAGACACTCCCGGGCTGTGCTTTACTGACCTTTGAGGTTTCTTTCAAGCCAGTTAGATTGACAGTCAGTGACTGTCCCCAGTGATTAGCTGTTTCTTGGACGAATAGTATTCTCTTCTCTGGATAGACCACATCTGTTCATCTGTCCACATGGGGTGGACATATCTGCTTTTCAGCCATGGTGAATGATGTGTGATAACCATTCATGTGTCAATTCTTCTTGGCTTATTTTCTGAATAATACTTACTGAGTTGATTGAGCACTAAGTGGATTCACAGAGATTCCTTTTATCCTCAGGAACCATATGAGGTAGGTCCTGTCATGGTCTCCATTGCACAGGTGAGAAAACTGAGGCAAAAATAAGCTGCCAAGGTCACACCGCTGATAACTGGAGCCCACATACTTCCCCTGTGGGAACTCATAGGAGGTGAGTTTTGCTGCCTCCTGCCAACCAGCCCTGTCATTCAAGGTTGCAGCACGTGAACTTCCTGCTGAGCCCTGCCAACATGCACCTCGGACAAAGAGTAGTGTACACCTGGAAAGCTACACACAGACCTCTGCCCTGGCCCTGGCGGGCACCCAGGGCTGTTGAAGTCCCAAAGACCCTTCCAGAAGACTCTGATGTGGAAGGTTTGTGCAACCTGCTGCCTTCATTTGTACTTCAAGGGAACAATTGTGTTCTGCCTCCAAGCTGAGGGCCTAGGTTTCCACAGAAGGGTGCAAGACAAAACCCCTAGGCCTCCTCTTTGTGTATTTTTGGCACTGGAGATAGAAACTGGGTCCTCATGCATGCAAAGTATGAGCTCTACCGCTGGGCTTCACCCAGCCCCTGACACTGAGGCTGAGGTGACCAACAGCCCAGAGTTCTGGACACGCCCGTGGCAGAGGTCAAGGCCGGACCCCCACTGATGTGGAATGTTTCCTCAGAGAGCCCACTGTCGGGAAGGAGCAGCAGAGGGAGCTGGCTAGAACTTGAGTGACATCATCCTGGTTTCTGCCTACAGATGGGTCTGGTCCAGGTCTGTCTGCAGGGCTCTGATCAGGTGGGGTGGTAGACAGAGCAGGACCAGTCTCTGGGCAGAGCTAGTGCTCATGGGAGTGGATTCTCTCAAAGTCTGGTTCCCAGATGGGGGAGGTGGTTTGCTGGAGAAATTCCAAACATTAGAAGTGCAAATTCCCAGCTCCACGCAGACCCACCTGAGGCTAGCGGGGCTGGGGCGTCCTGCACCCTGGTGTCAGTTGTGATGCCTCTCAAGTCAGAATCACGAGGCATATGGCCCTGAGCACAGATGCACAGCCACACCCTGGCTCCTGTCACTTCCTCAGGCCCATGCCAGCTGGGTGAGGCCTGTCAACCTCCTGGGTCTGCTTGGGCGTGGCCCCCATTCCTCCTCTCCACACCCCCTGGTTGGCAGCTGGATGCTCTGTCTTCCCAGGCAGCCCGGAATCACAGCTGACGCCCGGCTTTAGGGTTCCACCCTTCCCAGGCCCTCGTGCTGGGAGGGTGGCGGAGCAGGGGGCTCCCGGACTGCGCTGCCCTCCACTGTCAGAATCTCACCAAGTCCTGGCTCTGGGCTGTTTTCCATTCTGTACCCTCGGGGTTGAGCTCACCCAGTCCCGCCTCCTGGGAGGAGAGGGAGCTGGGTAATGATACCCAGCGGAGGGGCACAGCTCCGGGATGTGCAGCTACAGCCTGCTAATGCGGGTCCCCCGCCACCTTCGGAGCTGTTTAGGTCCCCAGCAGCTCATGGCTGTGGCCGCCAATGCAGTTTTCATCTATGCCACCTTGGGTCCGTGAGGCCGCAGGGCCCCCTCCCTGCCCTGCCCCCGTAGCTCTGGCCCCCACTGAGGAGGAGGGAGCGCGTGGGCTTCCCGACTTAACTCTCCTTATTTCTTTTTTGTTCTTTTCCTCCCAGTACTGGGGGTTGAACCGAGGGCCCTGGTGCTGAGCTCCGCCCCTCACCCTTCCTGTTGTTTACTTTGAGACAGGGTCTCTCTACATTGCCCAGGCTGGGCTTGAACTTGTGAACTTCGTGCCTCAGCCCAGCCGGCCAGAGCACTCAGATGACAGGTGTGTAGTACCAGGCCCAGTTTCATTTTTATGCTCATAGCATAAACTCTCACCTTCCTTATGAGACTCAAACAAACCTACTGCAGAAATAGTGTCATAAAGAGACTCAGGGTCAAGATTATGCTGCTCATGGGAAGTCCTGGGAATCCTCGTGAGAAAGACCATGCCAATTTGATCCAGCAAATCCAGGGTGGAGCACCTGTGCGTAGGGCTGAGCTCAGGGAAACAGCAGCCCCTCAGCTTACGATGGAGTTGCAGCCTATAAGCTGCGAATACTGGAAGATGGAACTGCATGGACCCCCTCCTACCCAGCGGCCCCCACTGGGCACACGGCTCACCACAGGGAGCTGGCTGCCTCTTCATTTTTGTGTGGCTGATGGGGAATCTGCTCTCACTGGCTGGTGTCCAAGAGAAGACTGCACAGAGTGTCACTTGCCTGGGAAAACTGCAAAATTCAAACTACAGTTTCTACTGATTGCAGGCCACTTTCGTACTGCCATAAGCCAGAAAGTGCTAAGCTGAACACCGTTAAGTGGGCTCTGTGTGTCACTGCGCATCGCTACGTCACAGCTGCAACAGAACGGCAGCACTGGGGAGCTCGGACGGAGCCACAGCACGTGTGCCCCTGCCCCGGTGGCAGGCCGGGCCCTCTGCCTGGTGGTGACGGTGCTCCAGCCACAGGACCAGCCTTCGTCCTAACAGCTGGCCCTTCTCTGCTATCCTGCTGTCGCTCGACACCCGCTGCCACTTATAAACTAAGAAACCGTAACTAAGGTTAAAATAGAAGGAAAGGCAGTTTGTCTGGTTGCAAAGTGGATTTGGAGTTCCAGAAACACAGATTCAACTAGAGCTCAGCAGGCTTCCTCGAAGGGGAAGTAGGCTTCAGTTCTTGTAACCAAGAGATGTGGGCACGGGTGTCCTGGCCAGCTTGGGAAAGCTCAGCAGGATGAAGGCAGATCCAGCGGTGGGAAGCACACAGGTCAGAGTAGCTGTAAATTTTGTAAATCTGCCTCTAAGTCCGGGTTAGCAGACAAAAACTACTTTGTAATTTCCGAAACCCCACAAAGTACTTACCTTTCTGTGACTGACTTGCTCCTTCACACAGTTTCATCTGAACGGTGTTCCTCGGGGTACAAGTGCACACTGTCTAGCCATTCCTGTGTTAACAGATGCCTGGGTTGATTCCATGATGTAGCTAATGTGAGCCATAAACGTGAGCATGTAGGTATCTCCTGTTTATGCTGACTTCATTTACTCTGTGAGTGAGATCACTGAATCACATGGTAGATCTGCTTCTAGGATTTTGGGGATTTTTTATTTTTATTTTTTATAGTACTAGGGATTGAATCCTGGGACTTCATGTTGAGTTTAGTTCTAGCCCTATTTTAAATTTTTGAGACAGGGTATCACTAAATTATCCAAGTAGGACCTGAACTTGTGATTTGCCTGCTTCAGCCTCCCACAGTGTGAGTATTACAGGGACCAAACCTGGATATTTTTAGTTTTTTGAGGAACTTTATTATGGCTTGTATCTAGACTTCCCTCTCGAGTCTAGTGCATTCACAAGCAGACGTTTGGAGAGGTAACTACATAACAGGTGTGATACTGGGTTGGTCCACTGATTGGGCTAGTGTAGTTCTGGGTCCAGGTGATGGATTTATTGAAGAGGAAGACCCACCCTGGGTATCATGACACCAACCAGTAGGTTTACAGCCTAGGTGGAATAAAAGGGAAAGAAGGTACACTCACAGCTCACTGCTTCTGCCTGCCCTACCATGGACTGGTTTTCCTCTGCCACACCATCCTGCCTCAGAATCAGCCAACTATAGACTCAAAGAGAAGCCGTTATTGCTTCAGGATTGGTTAGGGCTGCAAGCAGGATGTATTGGCCTCTAGAGGGTCAAGAGAATCTCAAATTCAAGCCCAGACTGGATGACTTAGAAAGACCCTTCCTCAAGATAAAAAATTTAAAAAGAGGAGGAGCTGAGCCAGTAGCTCAGTGCAAAGACCATGAGCTTAATCTCTGGTACTGCTGCAAGGAGGGAAAGGGGAGTTAGGGTTTTAATATAAGATCAAGAATGTAAAAGTCTTTTGTTCTTTTCTGGCTGTAGCTTGTTACTAATTACCATACCATCTTCTCCCTTTCATCTCCCCACTCTTTGTGAGGAATCCTTTGTAATTAAATCTAGGACAGCTCAGAATTCTTCCCTTATCAGGTGCACTTTTTTTTTTAGCATTTTTACATTTGTTTTGTTTTCCTAATCCCAATGCTTAGAATCCACTTATTAGATACTTTGCAAATGTTTATTTCATAGTTAAATGGGTACTTTTTCTTAGCTGAACAATGTGTGTGTGTGTGTGTGTGTGTGTGTGTTTGTGTATGTGTGTGTTGTGTTGCTGGGGATTGAACCTAGGACTCATACATACCAGGCAAGCACTCTCCTGATGAGCTATACCCCAACCACCTGTGTCTGTTTTTAACTGTCTCACAGATGTATAATAATTGATCTAACTTCTCTACTGCAAATTCACAGAGCTTGATGTGCAGAATTCTGAACTGTTCAGAAACAGCCCCAAACCAGACAAGTTACCATGTCTGCAGTGAAATGTATGACTATTCTCCTTGAGTAGGATAAGTCACATTTTTAAACAGCCTCACATCAGGCTGAGTTTGCCTCCAGATGAGAAGTTTAACTCGTGGTGCCCGGTGCTTTTGAGGTGGGGATGAGACGCACTCTGTGTGAAGCCCACCTCCTTCCCTCTGGGCCGTGTCCTGTGAACACTGCCTGCAGTGAGTATTTCTGCTGTGCTGCACCCTGCAGCCCAGCACTCAGAAGCAAAGCAAGAAGGCCACAGCCTGAGCCCATCCAAGGCAATTTGGCAGTTTAGTGAGACCCTGTCTCAAAATAAAACACACCCTAAACTTGGGGCGCAGGGGGTATTTGGGCACATGTGCCTGGTCCCAGGCTCTGCGGGACTGTGCCCTCTCCCTCTCCAAGATGCTCTGGCCTCCCTGGTACCCCCTCTGCTCTGGGTCCTGAGCCCCTGGGTACCTGCTAAATGTGTGTGGTAGCTTGCAGTCCCCCCGGGCCCCCTCTCCCCAAACTGCGTTCAGTTTGTCAGCACCCTGCCCCTCCTCGCTCTGCTCCAAGTCCCTCAGTTGCCCCCTAACGGAGGTGAACTGGACTGCCGCTGTCCCCACCACCTGCTCCCCACTCTGTGACTTCCCAGCCCTCAAAGGCTGCGCTATGTATGGGGTGGAACCAGCGGAAAGCAGGAGGCTGGCAGCTTGGCCCAGGGGACCAGAGGTGACCGGGTGCTGGTGTGGGGGCAGAAGGTGCCCGAGACACTTGGGGTCCTAGGCCCCTACGGTGGGCAGCAGGGGTGCGGAAAAGGCAAGATCCAAAGACAGGCACCTGGTTTGCCATGATTTCCTGCACACAGGGATAAGCCCACCTGGGACGAGTGGCCAGCGCCTGGAGATGCTCTCCTACACAACGGGGTAGCTCAGCACCTGGTGGGACGACTAAAACTCTGCTTCTTAACCTCCTTGCAAATGTCCCTCCCTCACCAAAAGCAAGAAGGGAGGAATGGGCTCCCTTCTGCACTGCCTGGGAAGGAAAGGCCCTTGTCCTGAGGGGGAGGGCGCAGCCTTTGTGCAGCACCAGTACACCTGGAGACGCTCTGTTGGAAGACAGGAGTGATGCTCTGCCTGAGCACGCGTGGCCGGTGCCCAGTGCCAGGGTGGACTCAGGCGTCTCCTTGTTACCATCGGCCCAGGGCAGCGTGCTTCCTGGCAGACCTCATAAAAGAGACCGTGTAGTAGCCGTCTTCCTCCTTGAGACATCCTCCGGCGAGTGACCCCTCCAGGGGTGATCAGATAAGCGAGTTACTGCAGCTCTGGTGTGCCAGACGGAGGGAGGGCCTTGCAGACAGCATAATGGCCTTTTGAGGAACAATAAAAGCAGCCAATCTCCGCTTTGATGTTGTCACTGGCGGCAGCACACTGACATTTCCCTTCTGCTCCCCGCGCCTCTGAGACTGAGTTTGCTTCCTAAGCGCTCTTCCTCTGAGGGCGCTGGGCTCCAGGATGTAACAGGCTGTGACTCGGGCACCTCACTGCACTCACAAGGCTCCCGGTTCCTTCAGACAGGCACACATTCGGCTCTGGCCTCTCCTCGCCGTGTGGCCGGAGATGTCCCTTCGCCTGTCAGAGCTGCCTCAGAGAGTAGCTGGGGCCACATGTCCATTGCTCCAGGGAACCAGTGGCACCTGCACCATGCAAAAGTGGCAGGCAGCTCCGAGCTTCCTGTGCGGCTGCGTCCCCAGCTGTGGTACCTTGAGCAGGTTACTTAACATCTCTGAGCCTTAGATTTCATCCGAGAAGAGCACGATCCCCACTTGTCAAAGACATGGAGATGAAGGTCTTCAACACGTATTTGAGTGCCTGCCAGTGTAGCGAGAGGATGCCCTGATAATAAAATGGACAAAGCATACGAGACCATCTGGGTGCATGGATACACAGCAGGTACAGAGCGACTGTCCCTTGTCTGGAATGCTAGCAGCTAGAAGCTTTTCAGATTTGTGTAGAAGTTTTTTCGGATTTGTGGGTGTGTTGCATAGACACTAGCAACTGAGCATCTCTAATCTGAAAATCTCAATCCAAAATGCTCCAAAGCCCGTGACTTTTATGTAGCTTGTGAGCACTCAGAGTTTCAAAGGTCGGAGTTGAGGTTTTGGGTTAGGATGCTCGGCCTGGCAGGAATCCGGAAGTGCAGCCTGTAGTATTTCAGAAGACCACAGGTGGTAGGGGAGAGAGAAAAGGCAGATGAAGCGACGCCTGGGACGCAGGGCGCAGTGTGAACCTGGAGGCCGGGACTGGGTCCCGGCTGGGAAAAGAACACTGGGGCAACGGCTGCAGCGAAAAGGGAGCGAGCTGAGTGGAATTTGGGGAGCAGAGGCTTGGACAGAGGGGTCACCTCAGCCAGGGTCCTTGGCAGGAGCTGGCTTGGCATGATCAAGGTCAGGCAGTCCAGACAGAAGTGAAGCAAGCAGGGAAAGCGGCAGAGGACTCCAAGGAGGATGCAGGACCGTGCAGGGCCACGGGGTCACTGCGGGGCAGGGGCGGGGGGGGGCTTTCATGCTGAGCAAGGCAGAGGTCACGTCAGGGTTCTGAGGACAAAGCCACGCCCTATCGCAGTTCGCAGTTCTTTAGGGGCGCTGAGCTAGCTGAAGACTAGGGGGCGGGGCTTGGCTCAGGGCGTGGCAGTGAGGTGCAGGATGTGATCTGATTCTGAAGCCTTGGGGAGGGGAGCCCGCAGGATCTGCAGCAGACCAGCCTTGGGAGATGAAAGAAACAGGAGTAGAGGACACTCCTAAAGCCAGCAAGACCAAAGGAGAAGATCCAGGAAGGCGTCCAGTAGTCAGTCAGCATTGCTTACTGATTTAATTCATTCTTCCCAAACTTTACTGAGGCCCTGCTCTAGGCCAGTCCCTGAACACTGAGACAGGAGACACTGAGAACAGCTGCTTTCAGGCGCGCTGTCTCTCTCCCTCCCTCCCTCTCTCTCTCTCTCTCTCTCTCTCTCTCTGTCTCTGTCTCTCTCTCTCTCTCTCTCACATATACACAGCTGGGTTTATTTTACAAGTAGATTTGAGTTATAATTCATATATCATACAGTCATCCATCTGAAGTGTACAATCGAGTAGTTTTTGTATATTCACAGATGTCACCACAGTGGATTTCAGAGCGTTTCATCCCTCCATGTGCTCTTGAGCCAATGCCCACCCTCCGCTGCTCCACCGGGTCCTGGCAGTGGCCCCTCTCCTGCCTGTGTCCACAGATGCCTGCTCTGGACCTCTCACGTCAGAGGCCTTGTGCAGCACGTGGCCTTCTGGGTCTGCGGCCCTCACTTAGCCCGGGGTTTCCAGGTTCGCCTGTGCTATCGCATGTGTTCATTTTCCATTCTGCTCTGTGGCTGAATTTGTCTCACGGTGTGGATAGGCAGCATCTTCTTCAGTCCCGGGCTGATGTGCCTTTCGGCTGCACCATGAACGTTATCAAGTTTTGTGTACATATAGGTTTTCCCTTTGCTTTGGTTATTTGACTATGAGTTATCGATTGTTTAACTCCTGATTACTGTAGGAGTAAAATCCCTGGGTCAAAGATAACTGTATGCTTAGTTGTTTGAGGAGCAACTGCGTGTCCTTCCAAAGCAGCTGCCTGTTCTACACTCCTGCTAGCAGTGCATGAAGGTTCCAACTTTTCTACTTCCTACCCACACTTGATTGTGTAACTTTGTTTTTTCTCCTGGGGTTGAACCCAGGGCCTCATGCACACTACACAAGTGCTCTACCACTGACCTACATCCCCAGTCCTGTTCATTTTTTATTTTGAGACACGGTCTCACTAAGTTGCCCAGTCTGACTTTGAGTTTCTGATCTTCCTGTCTCAGCCTTGCTTACATCCATGTACCACCACACCTGGCTTATCTGACTTTTGGTCCAAACCATCCAAGTGCTTTGGAAGTGGTTTCTGCTGACAGGTTTCCAGGCTGACTAAGGCCACAGCATTCAGCACCTCCACTCACATTCACTCATCCAGATGGCCCTGTGCTCCTGTCCCCATTTTACAGATGAGGAAACTGAGGCATAGGAAGGTCACAGATAGCAGAGCTGTCTAGTTCCTGACCTCACGATATTAACCTTGTTCAAAAACTGTGTGTAGGAGTGGGGGCTGTGCCTGGGTGCTGGCTCCTATCCGGTGTGATAGCAGGTGCAGCTGTGGAGGATGGGGGAGCTGGGCAGCTATGGGGTGCTGAGAAACAGCGGTTGAATGGGATCCAGGGACAAGGAGGCATTTGCCCCCTATGGGGGTGGGCACCATGGTGGGGGTTGGAAGAAAGGGACATAGCAACCGGAAGGAGTAGAGACCTGTCTGGGGAATAGCAGTGGGAAACAGCCAACCCTCCTGCCTCCTCTGTTAAAGTCCTTTCCATCATGTTACCTATTAAGCAGGGTACTTGTAGGTCCACTATTCAGTTCTGTTTAAAGCTATGTGTGCTGAGATTTACATCCTCAGCGTCCACTTCAGTAACTAGCGGAGCTTTGGAGTAGGAGAAGCTTGATCCAGCACTGGCCCCCTAATGCCCTAAAGCCCCATCCCAGGGCTTGAGAGCGGAAGGGCCAGCCTCATGCCAAGACAGTCCTATTTAGTGTGTTCAAACTAGATCTGCTCTCCTTTGTCATGTGGTGCCATGCAATGACTTTTCCCTCTGACCAGGACAAGGATGGTAGGAAACAACCTCAGAGATATTTGTGGGGCTTGTGACATCCATGGGCCTGGTCCAGAGCAGGCTCATAGGATTAAACTGAGGGGTGTATGGCGCCACCTGGAAGCTGACATGCAAATAGCAGATTCAGCTTCTCCAAGGTGCCTGAGAGGTGGCTGGGTACCACAGTACCCAGGATGTGTATCTCATCCCCATGACAACGTGACTTACTACTGATGCTGAATTCATGTTATAGCTGAGGAAAACGAGACAAGGAGAGATGCCAAACTCCCCTCAGGCCTGCAGGCACAGAGACAGCTGGTGAGTGACAGTCTGGCCCCTATTAGAAGCTTTCACGTCTTTTTAAGTCTTCCGGTTTCTGCCAAGGACACTGATGATTTATTCCCACAATTGTCCCTCAGTATGCAAGGATGCTCGGATCCAGGACCCTAGTGGCTACCCGGCCTGGGGAGCCCAGGCCCTCCTGTAGAATGGCGTGGCCTTTGCCCAGAGTCCACGCAGATCTTCCATGCTCTTTAAATCTTCTCTGGATGACATGTGCTCCGCGGTACAATGTAAGTGCCGTGTAAACAGTTGCCATTCATATGGTTTAGGGATAGTGACAACAAGAAAAGTCTGTACATGTTCGGCACAGATGCAGTTTTTCTCAAATCACTGTCTCCGCAGTTGGCAGATCTGCAACTGTGGACCCCCCAGCATGGTTTCTTCTAGGGGATCTGGAGCCGGGTTCCCCTCACTGCCCACTCCTCTCCGTGGCAGAAACCCCCGGTTCCTGCTCCCCGTACCCCATTATACTAGTCCTGTGGGTGCTGCCCCATTTCCCCCTCTGGCGTCCTTGGTCATCTCCTCTTCACTCCCTCTGGGCTGGATCTTGCTGTTTCCTGAGGCCAGGGCCGGCTGCGGCACCAGAACCAGCAGCTTAAGCCCTTTGCATAAAGGCTTTAACAAGAAACAGAAAACCCGCAGGAAACAGCTCTGCTGCCAAGTGTATGAATGATGCCATGATCCCAGCTGGGCAGGGTCTCGACATACCCCAGCACCTCCCTCAATGCCTTCCACCAGCACCCTGGCACCTGTAGGACCAGTCCCTGGTTTCAGAGGCTTGGCCCCTACTGCCCAGTCATCTCATTTCTCTAAGAGGAACCTGCACCCCAGGGCTGTGTGTGAAATCACCTGATTCTGAACTCTGGGCAGCTAATTCATGTATTTTAAAAACACTGCAAATGGTAGCGCACACCTATAATCCCAGCCCTTGGAAGGCTGAGGTGGGAGGATTGCTGCAAGTTGGAGGACAGCCTGGGTGACAAAGTGAGTTCAAGGCCAGCCTGAGCTGCATAGTGAAAGCTTGTCTCAAAAAAGAAAAAAAATCACTGAAGTCCAGACAAAACATGTCTGTGGGTCACCACTGGCCCACAAGCAGCACTGGGCAGCTTCTCCCCTAAAATTAGTCCTGGGTTTATCATCATAGACTTGGTTGCAGGGTTGCTTCTCTCCTAAAGTCTTTCCACCCTGGTATGTTAAATTTTGGAGCTATAGTGCTAGAGTTCAAGCTATATGGAAGGATTCCACTCTCGCTGGTAGTAGCTAGGAAATTTGCGCTTGGAAATATGTATGCCCCAGGTTCTCCGCAGGTGGGGAGGCGGCTGGGCATGGTGTGGAATGACAGGGGAGGGCGTGGGGTGCCCAGGGCATGGCGAGCTCAGAAATGAGACCAGAAGAAGAGCTCCACTTTGGTAGAAAATCCACCGTTCAGAGGGACTCCAGTTAGCAGCACACACACATGCACACGCGGGAGGAACAGCCTGGGCCAAAGCTGGCTGCGGCACCAATGTTGGCCAGTCCTGGAGGTCAGTGACGGTGCCCAGAAGGAAGCTCGGGCCTGGTCTCTGAGCAGCCAGGTGGGCCCTAGAAAAACAGGCTCCTGGCACCCCTCTCTTGTGTCCTCCCTGTTCCAGCTTCCTCCATAAAGTCTAGCCTGAGCACATCCTCACCCCTCTTTACCATCTGCAAGGGTGCTAGCACCTGGCTTTTGGAGATACCACCTGCAGACACTAGCCAGACCCATTGGGAAAAATGAAAAAATTCACACCAGATGCTTGAGTATGAATTTCAGGGCCTGCCTGATGTGCAAAAGTGAGTTTTTAAAGGTGACTGCTTTGCCCTGTGATGCCCTGTGTCTTGGTTACTTTTCTCTTGTTGCTGAGACAAAACACTGGATGCCCAGAATTAAGGAAGGGAAGGGTTATTTAGCTCACAGTTTGTGGAGGTTTCAGTCCACACTCTGCTGCTGGCTCCCAGGCAGGGTGGCACATGGCAGAGGGCGACAGTGCGTGGTGGTAGGAAACGCAAAAAGCAGCAAGAGCAAAAAGGGAGGAGCGGCAGAGAGCGAGCCTTTCCCTCCCTCATAGTGTATGCAGGCTGCCCGCCCCAGGGAGGGTGGAGCACTCACACCCATAAGCCCAGCATTGCACCATGAGTCAATCACAAATTCTGGAAGCCTGCCCCGCAACTGTATGAGGCTTTGGGGGGACACCTAGACACAAACCATAACACCCTGTGACAGCTTCCATACCCGGACGGGACAGCAGGAAACATTGTCAGTTCACATAGAGCAATTCCTTTGCCATGTTGTGTGTTTATTTTAATAGACACACATAAATTGCATATATTTTCAGAGTATAACGAGATATCTGCACTCACTGGGAGTGGCTAAACCAGGCTCATTAACATACTCATTGCCTCACATACACGTCAGGCTCTTGGTGGTGAGGACACTCAAATTCCACTCCCCGCAGGTTCCCAGTATGAAAGAGATCATTACTGACTATGGTCATCATGTTATACAAAAGAGTACTTGAGTGTATTCCTCCTGTCTTGCTGGAATTGAAGTTTTTTAGCCACATTTCCCCAGCCACTGATAACCTCTGTGCCATCTGTTCCCATGAGTTTGGATTCTTTCAAATCAGCGCATGCATGGTGCATATCCCTCGGTGCCTGGCTCATCTCCCTTGGTGCAGCATCTTCCAGGTTCAGCTGTGCATCAACCAGAGCAGGGCTCCCTCCTTCTGCAAGGCCAAGCGTCTGCTCTCCATCCGGCAAGGCAGAAGGTCCTCGGAGGAGGCAGGGCTGTGCATTCTCATAAGCCATTGTCAGTCCAGAGCAGAGGTGCATTTAATAAACTTCACCTTCCAGTTGTCGAGGTTCACCCTCGCCTACCTTCAACACGCTCAGTGTGCTTAGCCTGCGTTTGGGAAAGCATTCAAGCCCTACTGTATGTAAGGTTTTCAACACGGAAGCCACACTGAGAGGGAAAGTCAGAATGTTTGTGCGGATACCTCGTGAACCTGAGAGATAGTAAGTCAGGGTATAACTTGGGGACCATCTGTATATGCCACATTTTCTTTCTATTTCAATTTTTTCAACATGAGGGAAGAGCAAAGCATGCGCAAGGCCTGCGGGCCTGCAGCCCGGCTCTGCACACGCCTACCAGCCTGTTCTTTTCAGTAGATGCTCCCTGTGAGTCCTTTGGTTGGATGCCACCTGCCCTACAGGGTCATGCCTAGGAGAGGTGTTTATTATGGGATCCTTCTTTGGGGACTGTCTTAGTTACTTTTCTAATTGCTGTGACAAAATCCCCAACACCCACAAGTTAAGGAAGGGAAGGTTTATTTAGCTCACAATTTGTAGAGGTTTTAGTCCATCACTGGCTGGCTCCAAGGCAGGCAGGCTTGGCAGAGGGGAATTGCAAAGGGGAAACAGTCCACAGCAGGCAGAAGACAGCAAAAGCAAGCAAGGGAGAAGGCAGGCCTCTTTCTGTCCCTCATGCTGTGTCTAGGCTATCAGGATTAGGGTGGTGCCAAACCAAACTGGCTGATTTTGTAACCACCCACCCTTAATCCCAGTGTATCCCTCTAGATTCAGCTACTTCTGAAAAGGCAACACCTTTGCCCACATGAGGCTTTGAGGCACATCCAGACCCAAGCCATAACAGGGACACTTGGCATAAATTAGGTTCTGGTCTTGGTCCTGGGACTGTGTTATTGGTGGTCTCGATGACCAGACCTCCATATTGCCTTGACTCTGTGTCTTGGGCACCTGTCTAGGGAGGGGAGAGAACCTAGTGTCTTGCACCTTAAGTACTTATTTTGCCCCTGACATGATCATTTGGTTTGGGCTCTTTCTCTTTTCTCCTCTACCTTTTGTTCTCCTTACTGAACCAAAGGTTTCTTACTACTTTGTCTGAGGGCCGCTCTGGACAGAAGGAAGGTCTTAGACCTTCCAAATTCTTAGCCAATGGAGCTTTTGCCCTGATCTGCCATGGGCTGCTGTCCTGGTTCCCCTCACCTCGACACCGCTCCTGGTGTGAAGTTTTGTGGGAGCTGGAACTGGGGAAGCGTTTACACAGACACAAGAAGTGGCATAGGGGAACAGTCCATCTCCCCAAAGTCAGGGTCCTCCTCCCCTCGAGGGAGGACAGTACACGCAGGACCCATGCAGTGTGCCCTCCTGGCCAACCCCTGCAGGGGCAGCTGGCCACACCCCAGGCACTCAGATGCATGGCATCACCCTGACCTTGCCCAGGACATGAATGTGGAGTGACTCTTCAAACCCAGAAGGCTGCTGTAGTTTGGATCTTGTGTCCTGCAAAAAGTCCATGAGTTAAAGACTCAGTCCCAAGCCCATGGCGCTGTGGGAAGTGATGGAAGGAATTTAGGCCACTGAGGGTACCCTGGAAGGGGCACTGGTTCCCCGTCTTCCTCTCACTTTCTTCCCCATCACCATGAGGTGAACAGAGCTCTGAGTTACAGAGTCATGCAGAGGATCTCCCTCCCCGACAGTGCTCTGGGCTCCCCTGACGCTGCCCTCCACACACCGTACCACTTTGAGAAGGGGAGTAGCAAGACCAAGCCAGGTCATCAGGAGCCATAGCTTCTGAACAGAAGCATGCAACTAGCAGGTGACTCTCCGAGAATGCTGGGCCCATTGAGCCTTGTCTAAGCCAAGTGTGGCTTGTGTACATTTGTCCAAACCAATGAAATGTGCAACACCAAGCAGGAGTGGTGATGCTTTGGTTCTTACCCATCCCTCAAAGGCTCACACATTAAAGCTGAGGCCACCAGCCTGTGGCCCCACTGGGAAGTGGGGGAACCTTGACAAGTTGGGGCCTTGTGGGAGGAAGCAGAGTCACTGAGAAGCAGCTCTTGAAGAGGATATTGAAACCATAGCCCGTCTCTCTGTTTCTCTGTCTCTGTCTCTTTGTCTCTCTCTGTCTCTCTCTCTCTCTCTCTCCATGGCAGCCAAGAGGTGACATCCTCTGCCTCATATTTCTCATCATGATGTGCTTGGCCACCACAGGCTCAAAGCTATGGGGCCAAGTGACCATGGACTGGAACCTCTGAAACCGGGAGCCCACACAGACCTTTCCTCCATGTAAAGTTGATTTTCCCATGTACTCTGTCACAGTGACAAGGCTAACACGTACACCTGAGCATAAACTGTGCAATAGAGGCACAGTGATCAGTCAGGGCCGGTTCATCGGTGGCAACAAATGTGTCGGGTAGGTAGGGATGTTGGCAGGGAAGACAGCTGTGCATATGTGGGGAAAGAGGTACATGGACAATCTCTGTACCTTCTGTTCACTTTGTGGAGAACCTAAAGCTTCTTTAAAAATAAAAAGTCATACTATCGTAGATCCTGCCTGTCCAGACCATGGGATTCTTCCTCCTAACCAGCTGTCCTAGCTGGGGACTTTGTTTCCCATTACACTTTGCACACCAAAAGTTCCCAGCAAAACAAGTGGATCTGAGGCTTGCTCACTTCCATGTCCTGTCTCAACTTGTCACAGAGCAGGTCCTTGATGCCCTTCTAAACACATGTAAATCTGCACCCTTCAAACCCGTGCTCACTTTCTGCCATTCTCTTGACCCTGCCACAGCCTTGCATGCAGGGATAACGCCCCCATGCCATGCGGCACCACAGAGCCCAGGCACCTCTGAGAGCAGCTGTCCTTATGCGTGGCCCCCACCTGGCCGCATATGAGCTGCTCGAGGGCCAGGTCCGGTTTTCATTCCTCTTCATGCCCCAAATGCCTGCTCAGGCTATGGCCTGAGGGCGGTGGATTAACCCCTGGAGGCCTGCCCTCGTGCAGCTGTATGCCTGGTGCCAGGACAGTTTCTGCCTTTGGGAGCACCCAGTGCCCCAGCAGGAAGCAGCTCTATTTGGACGGTATGCTTGGACAGTGCCTTGTAGCTGTGGGGTGTAAGGAGCACTGAGCTGAGTCTTCTGGAGCTTGCGTGGTGTTGGGTTTGGCCATCAGCTCTCACACTGGGCTCCTAGATGTCACAGTAGGACTCAGTCCCCGCCAGGGGTCTCCTCCCTCCACCCTGAGGTGAAGCCCAAGGTCCTGGGATGCTCCACCCCTGGGAGTACTCCAGTCTATGCTGGGCTCAGAGCTCTTTGTAAGTGCTTGGTTTCCAGCTATGTTCTGCCTCAGAACAGCATGGGCTAGTCTACCTTTCACATGACTTTGGTGACAACTGAGCCTTCTTCCTTGCTCTGGAGGAGAAACAGGCACACAGAGGGGCAACCTCTTCCAGGCCAGTCTCCCCATCCACCGAGAAGCCCTTGTGAGCTCGGTCGTGAAAAAGGCACTTCACTGCAGCAGTCCCCATCTGGACATCATCAAACAGTGTGGAGCAAAAGCCATTGGTCATTTCCAGGCTGGTGCTGATTTCTATTTCAGCGATAGCCGCAGATGTTGACTTGGCCACAAGGAAGTTTTTGACCTGACTGCACTATATTCTGTCTGACAGCAAGTGGGCTGCCTGACACTCAGACCAAACCCAATTCCAAAAGCAACCTCCAGAACAAGTCCTGCAAAGCCCAGTGTCAAGGAACACTCAGCAAACACCCACTGCACTCCAGGCCTGCGATTGGTCCACAGCCTCTATGCAGAGGTGGAGTGACCAGGCAGCCGGCAGTCAGTGGGCAGCAGTCAGGCCAAGAGCAGGCCAGGAGGAGGGTGAGCCCGTGATCTGGGAGGAGGGAGGCGGAGGACACTCATGGAAGAGGTGACCTCTGCGCTGAGCCTGAACGACAGCAGATTTTGCTCAGCACAGAAACAACAGAGGGGGATGTGCCTCGGCCTGAGCTGCTCCATGTGTCTGTGCCTGGGTCAGGAGCAGGGCGCTATTCCAGAGGAGGCTGGGAAGTGGGATGGGGCCTGGGCTTCCTCCAGGGATGGAGGCGGCCTTTGGGGGTGATCAAAGCACTTCCCCATGGGCAGGGAGGAGCTCTCTGGAAGCCGTTGTCATGGGGTGGGGCCAAGCAGGCTGAGAGTGAAGAGATGCAGGAGAGAAGACGGGCGAATAGGAGGCGCAGGGTGGCTCCTGAGGCCCAGCGTGCTGACTGTGGCCATGAGATAGAGCTAGAGGAGCAGGTGCCAGAGGCCAGAGGATGGGTGCATCCCAGGAGGCGGCGGGTGCGCTGGGCGTGGGCGGATGCCCCTCCACACTGGACACCCCGTCATGTGGGGTGGCTGCGTGAGCCACAGGCTCAGCCCGTACTGGCCCAGGAGAGCAGAAGGTAAACCAGCTCCAGCCCTGTCCTGGAGCTCACCGTCAGGGTGAGGGGCTGGGGTCTTCACAGATGCTGCTCCGGCCTGTGGAGGAGGGGCTGGGTGCTGAGCATGTATGTGCTGTCCCTGCAGGGGTTGGAGGACTTCAGTGGTGAGGGCTGGAGTGGGGTTGAACCCCAGGTCTGTGCCCAGGCCTGGACAGCCCAGGCTGTGACAGGAAGACTGTCACAAGGTCCACTGAAGACTGATAGTGGAGGTGCAGACCCCAGAGGAGCCCTGGGCCAGGGAGGGCTTCTGGATATGCAGACAGCAACGTCAGAGCTGGGCTTGGATGGTGAGAGGCTTGGACAGCAGAGGACATGACACAGGGTCGGCCCCAGGGGCAAGCAGTGCGCACAGTCGCTGAGGAGGAGGAAGAGGCCTCTGCACACAGGTGGACGTGAGGCCCTGTGGGCACTGAGAAGGCACGGGTGAGGGCACGCACCAGTCTGCTGCAAGCACAGGGGACAGGAACCGGGCGGCTGAGGCTGATCCTTGGCGGCCCAGGGCCTGTTCAGAAACAGGGGTGGGGGGATGGGGACCTGCACAGACAACTTGGTGCCCCATGCCTCAAGCTGGGCCTCACATTCCCACGCCGTCCGCCTGCACGGGGTCCTGTGAGCAGCTGGCGCCGGATCAATTATTTATCTAATGTTCTTGGCTGAAGCCCCAAGAAAACAATTTTGGTTACTTAGCACAGGCGCGCAAACACACACACACACACACACACACACACACACAACAGTACTGTAAAGCCCACTCCAAAGAGCAGCTGCAAAGACATCGCCCTCGTCCTGATGGTTTGCTTCTTCGCTGATTTATCTGTTTCTGCATCTCTTCAGAGGCCTGACAGGATGGTCCCACTGCTTAATCAGCCAAGCCTGTGTTTATGAAGCCTATAAAAATAAGCAGCCCAGAGCCCAGTGCCCACGCCCATGGTCAGCAGGAGGCAGTGGAGACACTGGGCCAGGGGGAGGTGTCCCAGGCCGAGGGCAGGCTCTGGAGTCCCTCTGGAGGCCGTTGCCAGCGCCAGCTTCCCCAGAGGTGGGGGGCTCCCCGGGTTTCTCAGCAAAGTGATGGGAGGGCAGCCACTTTGTACAGACCCAGCAGCCCCTGGTTCCCCAAACCTCATGACCCGGAGCCTCTGGAGCAGGAACAGGAAAGCTGCCCCAGTGACTGCTCATTAAGGAGCCACTAACTGCTGCAGCAGATGATCCCAGCGGCCTCCCCGACAGCCCTCAGGAGCCAGGTCCAGTGTTCTGACTTTGGAGGGGGCTGGGCAGGGCCAGGAAGTGACCCCGCCTCTAACCAAAGGAATGAGCCCTGCTTCGGGGATCGAGGCTGTGGCCTCTGGCCTCTCCACACAGGTGGGCCCCACCTGTGGATCTGCCGGCCTTCCACTCACCTTCCTGGGGACCTAGAGCTGCGTCAACACATTGAAAGATTCATATCCTGGATATTAGTAAAACAGATGTCAGGGTGTTTGCAGGAAGAAAAGGGTCATCTCTTGAGAGAATAGAGGACAGGGGCCCTGCTGTGGCCATGTGCAGGACTCTCTCCTTGGTCCTGAGGGGGTGTGTGTTTAGATGGGGTGAGGAACAGGGCCGGGGAAGGCTCCCAGGAAAACAGGCTTAGGAATGGCAAAAATGTACAGAAGAGCTTGCTTGGCTCTTGAAAGTCTGTTTGGCACAAGGACAAAGACATGTGACCAGGACCCAAGACAAAGGGCAAACGGCCAGTGGCTGGAGCAAGGACGCCTTGGCCTGGGGCCCCATACCTGGTCTGGTAGGGGAAGGGGCAAGTCTGTCCCCAAGCGGGTGTTGAAGTATTTGATGAGTCCTCAGAGGTGTGCTTGTGTCTGGACCCAGATGTTATGCCCAGATGCGGGGAGAACTTGCGAATGCGGTGGTGAATGGGGCGATGGGCGCAACCTCAGAACCCCCCTCACCCCGGGCTTCCGATGGCAGGTTTAAGAAGCTGGGTGGGGTGAGCCAGCTGGGGTCCTGCAGCCCCCACCCAGAGCAGAGGGCTAAACCAGGTGTCTGTGCTTGACAAAAACTTCTGCTGGTGTCTGGCTGGAGTCTAGCTGGTTGGTTAATAGTCACCGCCATCTAATCAGTAATGACTGGCCACAGCAGGTCTCTGTAAATAATTCCTAGTTGGTCACTGTCAGCCCTGAGGTGCTTCTGTTATCAAAAAAAAAAAAAAAGACTTAAACTGGATTAAGAAAAATATTGCCATGGGCTTGGAGTTGATGTAGCCTCAGCTGGATGAATCCAGTGCTCCGCAGGCCCTGGGCCACACCAGCCCGCTGTGCCCTGTGCTGGCTTCATCTTCAGGAAGTGGCATCCTCAGCACTCCGGACCCTCCCTTCTTGTGGCTCCAGAAGAGAAGCTCTTTTCTAATCATCCCAGTGGAAGTTCTGTGATGGTAACACGCTCCCCTCCGAGCCCATCGCAGCAGGAAAGCAAGAGTGTACAGGGCCATTGAGGTACTGGGGGCTTGGACCCAAGAAATCCACAGGGATGGAGTCCAGGGATGGGAGGCTATCAGTTATGGTTTGGGCCTTACAAGGGGAACAATACAACACAGGACACGTATTCTATAAGATTATAATAGTCACGCAAAAGTCATGTACAAGAGAATGCAGGACAGCTGCCCACACGGTAGAGACCAAAGAATCCAGCTCGGCTGAGGGCCTGGATCACACAGCAGTGTAGTGCATGAGTCCAGCTGGAGGCCCAGAGCCCATAACAATGTCTCATGTGGGCCTGTTTCACAGATCTGCGCTGGGAAGGACCAAAGGTCAGTGGTGGAATCTAGAAAGTCTGTGCCAGTGGGATGAAGGATCTGTGCTAGCAGGCTGAGGGATCCGTACTGGAGCCAGGAAGTGATGCTCAAAGTAAGAACGAGAGCTCCCCTGAAAGGTACCATAGCCACCCTCAGTGAAAGTGAGGTCCTGAGCTCCTCCAATGATGAGGAAAGCTGAGTTCCCATCAGGAAAGCCAGCACAGTAAGGTTCTCCAGTAGGCTGAGCAGTGTGTACCATCTTCCCCTCCAAAGCCAGGAAGTGATGCTCAAAGTAAGGACCAGAGCTCCCCTCAAAGGTACCACAGCCATCCTCAGCAACAGTGAGAACCCAAGCTCCTTCAGTGGTGAAGACAGCTGAGTTCCCATCAAGAAAGCCAATGCAGCAAGCTTCTCCCGGAGACTGGCAGTGCACCGTCTTCCCCTCTGAGCCAGGAAGCGATGCTCAGAGTGAGGACCAGAGCTCCCCCAAAGTGAATGTAGCCATTCTCAGCAACAACAAGATCCTGTTTCCTCCTTTGATGAGAACAGCCAAGTTCATCAGGAAAGCCAGCATGACGAACTCCTCCAGGAAAACCAACAGCTTCCCTACAGCACCCAACAGCTTCTCTCAGCTCCCAACAGCCTCAGCTTCTTCTCCAGGTCTGCCTCTTAGGCTGCAGGCAACAACCCTCTGGTGGGCCTCCCACACCTAGCTCTACTGTGGTTCAGTGCAGCTGGGGGTTACACGTTGACCCCCAGCTGTCAATTCACCTCACTAGGGGCTGGGGATATAGCTCAGTGGAATAAGCACTTGCCTAGCAAGCGCAGGGTCCTGAGTTCGATCCCCAGTACCGCAAAAAAAAAAAAAAAAAAAAAAAAATTCACCTCACTCTCCGAGGGAAAATCAGGGCCCTGGTGGCCAAAGAAGGAAGAAGGCTGCCTGCTGGGTGACAGACATGGCCAAGGGAGGTCCATGGTAGAGGCAGTGTCAGCCTGGAGCCAGCACCATCCTGTGCTGTCCCTTCTGAAACACGGCTGGCAAGGCGCTCAGCAGGCCAGGCCCTGACCACTAACACGGGACATCACAGCATCCCACACACCTAAAGACCCCCATCCTTCCCATTCCCGGCCCTTACACTCACTGCCCCTGGGTCCACGGCCAACCTGTGCATCAAACTGACATCTGCCAGGCTCCAGACTGGAGCTCGCCACACTCGCTCAGGCTCTGAGGAGAGGTGGAGTGGAATCTCCACCTAATAGCCTTGAGCTGGGTGGAGAGCACTCTGAGGATGGCCTTGCTCCCCTGGCAAGGTGGAGGAGCAAGTTTGCTCCCATCTCGATGTCCCCATTGCATGGGCGGCAGCACCAGCTCTGAGTAGCTGGGCCTGGGAATCTGCCACCTGCAGGAACGTCCCTGTGTCTGCAGGGAAGGCCTGGGCATGCTTGTGTCAGTATCGGAACTCTGTCATCTCCCACTCGGTACTTCCTGGGCAGTGCTGAGGCTGCTGTGTTATTTCAGCTTGTGGTCTGACGAGAGAGTTCCCGAGCAAGGGGGTGGGAAGGCCCCTTGCTGACCAGCCCAGCTGGGGCTCCCTGAGATGGCAGTGGCCAGCATAGGTGCGTGTGGAAGAGCTTATCTTTGAGGTGGCCGTGGTTCCCAGAGGGGGTGACCTCTTGGGTGGAGGCACAGGGCCCAGTGGAGGCTGGAGGCCAAGATGAAAGGGGTCAGAGGTTTGATGGAGGGGAGGTGGCAGGCGAGAGCCCTGCAGGAGGGAGTGGAGCCCATGAGAGATGCTCCTGGCTCCTGCCCTTCCTCTTCCTGCCCACTCATACCCACGTTGTGCCAGGGCAGCTTCGCAGGCTGAGGGCACAGGCTGTTAATTCAGTATCAAGAGACACTGACTCAAGCAGGGCCTGGTGGCACACGCCTGTAATCCCAGCACTTGGGAGGCAGAGGCAGGAGGATTGCTGTGAGTTCGTAGGCCAGCCTGGGCTACACAGTGAGCTCAAGGCCAACCTGAGCTACATGGCACAGAAAAGTCCCCCAATGGCTTTGGGTTCTGAGTTGCTTCATGATATCTTTTTGGTCCGGCCACGTGTGTCTTTACTGGTCAGTCTCCTCCCAAGGGAACAGACATGAGGCTGCAAGCTGCACTCAGGGACCTGCACGTTGCTTTCACCATGTGATTTTAATGGTAGTCATCTTCTGACATGGAGGGCTGCATTCTCTGGTGGGGGTGATACACTTTCTGTCTTCAGACATGTTTTATTTCAGCAGGAAAAGTTAAGAGACAAAAGTAGGTTTTCTAAACACGGGCACAGATGGCACACAAGGACTAAAGATGCAGAATCAGACTCTGGCTCTTGCCTGGATGCAGCAGAGATGGGGCTGTGCCACGTCCAATAGGCGGACTGGGCAGTGGCCTGAGCAGCAGTGGACACAGTGTGAGGAGCCCCTCCGCCCATCGCTCTTTGCTGACGAAAGCCCCAGTCCTTGCGACCGTTGTGCTCGCAGCCTCGGCAGGTTTCCAGCCCTGGGACCTGGAGTAGCCACAGCTCGTGGGCAGTGTCTAATGTGTTTCCCGAGTCTGTATCACCACTGCTGGAAGTTACCGCCGCGCACCACGTAGCGATGTCTCAGCCAAGGAGGGACGGCGCGGACAGCCGTAGGATGACAATACGGCGAAGGGTGCCCCTGCCTGTTGATGTCACCGCTGGCATCTGTCATCGTGCCACGTCCGAGTGTGCGATGGTGCTGGTGTGGACAAACGCACTGTGCAGCCAGTCCTGAAAAGTACGGTGCCTGCGGAGACCACAGTGCCCAGTGCTGGGCCGGGCTCACACCCCATGTATTTGTCGTGCCGTGCTTTGTACTGATGAGTCTTCCTTACACTTATTTTCAGAGCTCACGTGCTGAGCAGCACTGTGCTCCACCAGCAGCAGCCACATCCACCTCATGGTTAGCAGACCTTTCGGTCACACCCACAGGCCGTCCTAAGTGGCGAGGCCGGCTAGGCGTGTGTAAGCACACTGTGTGCTGTTCGCACAATGAAACTGCCTGACTGCGTTCTCAACCAACGGTGGCTGCACATGACTGCAATCCCAGCACTTGGGAGGCTGAAGCAGGAGGATTGCTTCAAGTTTGAGGCCAGCCTGAGCTGGTTAGTGAGACCCTGTCTCAAAAAACAAAACGAAACAAAAATGCATTAACTGCATTTCTCAAAATACATCCCATCATTAAGCAGCCTGTGACTGTCCTGTACTCCTTCTTCCTTCCTCCCTTTCGATTCCTTCCTTCCTTTCCTTCTCCTTCCTCTCTCTCTGTCCGCCTCTCTGTCTCTCTGTCTCTATCATTCTGTCTTCCCATCTCTGTTTGTCTCTCTGTCTCTGTCTCTGTCTCTGTGTGTGTGTGTGTCTGTCTGTCCATGTGACTGTCTGTCTGTCTCTCTCTGTAGTACTGGGATTGAACCCAAGGCCTCACACACGGTGGGCAAGTGCTCTACTACTGTGCTACACCTCCAGGGCTTTTACAAGTTTGCATTCAGAATTGACGCATAGTATCCGTACACAGTGATAGGATACACTGTGATGTTCTGATTCCAGTATACACTTGGGCAGTGATCGAGTCAGGGTAACCGCAGTATCCATCATCTTAGGCTGTTACCGTTTCTTTTCCGAGAGTACATTCAAATCCCCCTCTTCTAACCACTGAGAGATAGAGAAAGCACTGCTGTGAATTGCACTCATCCTGCCGTGCCTCGGAACATCGGAATTCATTCTTCCTGTCAGATAACAGCTCCTCGGCCCCGTCTTCTCGTTCAGCTGGGCTCCGGTCACGCCCCCTCTGTTCTGCACTGCTGTGTGATCAGCCGTTTTAGATCCTCTGTGAGTGAGAGCAGGGCGCTTGTCCTTCTCTGCCTGACTTGTTTCACTTAGTATAACATCCATGCCCATGTTAAGGAGGGGTGACTGAGGCTCAGGGTGACTCGGATTGTGCATAAGGGCTTTGAACTCCTACCCAAGGTAGGAGCACAGTAGGTCCTAGGGAGGGCCCACCGCCACCACCGCCACCCGTTCCCCACGAGGCCCAGCCTGGATCAGGGGGGGCTTCTCTGTGGACGCGTGTGTCACCCCTCCCGAGCAACCTATCCCCAGTGGTTGACCTGATAAAGAACATTAGGTTTCCTTGAAAATAACTGCATAGTTTGGGTTCTATTCTTATTCCACCTGCCGTGAAACCCCGTGACTGCATTTTCCTGACCAGAAGTGCCCACGCGTGGTTGGACAGAGAATCTGGGGTCATTTCTGTGAGAGGGACTGAGTTGCATGTGGTTTGCGTGTCAGAGGACTGGCGTCCCATGACACCTGGGCAGTTTATAGGAGCCACCAAAGAGAACTGTGGTGTCAGAGTTGTCCCCAAAGACCCGGGGTGCACGCGGGGTGGTGTGTGGCCTCGGGGAAGCCCTTCCTCTTCCCTGGCTCCGCTGACCCAGCCCCGCTCTGAGACTCACACGGCAGCCCCTTCCCCACACAGCTCCGGCCTGCTCACCCTCCTCACAGGAAGCCCCTGGGGTCTGGTGCCCATCACAGCCCGCCGCCTGTACCACGCACACAGACCTGGGTTTCTCTGGTGTGTTAGAGTGAGGAGCCCCATGAGTGCAGAGCCGCGAGTGTGTGGCAAGGGAGAGGGCAGCGGGGCTTTAGCTCACCAACCCTCTCCTTGAAGCATCTTGGGAATCTTTTAATAAGCTAAGCAGGGAGAATGAGCCCTTGCAAGGGACCTGCCTTCAAGCACAAGCGCGCTGTGACTCTCAGGGTCTCGTCCACCCTGGCAGTGCCCAGGAAGTGGTGTGTTGATGGGAGATTCACACTTGCCACACTCACCCTGATTGTCATGGTGCCAACACAGCACAGCAGAGCAAGGCTGACATCCCGTGAACCCGAGCACTGCCCGTGCCGCACATCACCACCCTGCCTCAGCCTTCGGTGACCTCCTCTCACGGGCCGTCCTGCACTCTTCCAAGCCAGACCAGAGCCTTTTATGAAACTTATGTGACGTCAAATACAACACACACAGAAATTTAACTCTAGTCATGTAAGCTACTAGAGGCATGGATCTTTGTCTCTCTTTATGTAAAAATTTTTCCCACTGGAAATTTTATAAAGAAATAGACACATTTTTACATATCATGTATGTAAAATTTGTTATGTGTGTGGGGGTTTATACATACAGTGCTGCCCTGGTTCATGAATTTAATTCTTTCCACGATTCTGGTTGCAAGCCAAATTGGATGAGAACCGAATCAAATTTCCCTGTAAGGTCAGCATTGAACCTAACTGTTGAATTTGATGTGGTTCTCGTCCATTTCAGTTTGTGACACAGTTTGTGACCAGAATCATGGAAAGAAGTCCATGAACCAGTTGCCACTGTACACGAGTACATTAAATGAGACACGGGTGTGTTGTGTTTACACCACATATTCACATTCTAAACTTGACATAAAGCAAAATAAAAGCTGAAAACTCCCGCCGAGGGCTAAGTCCTCTGTGGTGAAGGCACACATCCTGGAGTTGAGCGGAGAGATTCCTTAGTCTAACGCAAGCCCTGCAGGTCCTCTCCCTGGACTGTGATTCAAACCACTTTCCAAAACATGCCTCCCTCGGAGGAACTTGCTAAAGAGCTTTGCTGGCGGACAGCTGAGACTTCAAAGGCACAGGTTCCCCAGTGTGAAGTGTCCAGCAAGACCCCACAGCTGCATCTGGATGGCTGCCCCTGCCCAACCTCCTGTCCCTGGCTGCTATCCTGCTGCTGAGCTCCTGGGGGCAGAGCTGCTTCTGCCCACTGAGTTCAGAAGTGACTGGTCTCTAAAAACCACATGATCATCTCAATAGATGCAAAAAAGGCTTTCGATAAAGTCCAACATGCATTCATGTTAAAAACCTTAGAAAAAATAGGAATAGATGGCCTCTACCTCAATCTGATCAAAGCCATCTACAACAAACCAACAGCCAACATCATACTAAATGGACATAAACTGAAAACTTTCACTTTAAAGTCAGGAACAAGACAAGGATGTCCACTGTCACCATTCCTATTCAACATAGTTCTGGAAGCACTAGCCAGAGCAATCAGACAAGAAAGAGAAATAAAAGGAATAAGGATAGGAAAGGAAGAAGTCAAACTATCACTATTTGCAGACAACATGATACTATACATGGAGGACCCCAAAAACTCCACAAGAAAACTCCTGGAATTAATTGACAAATTCAGCAGCATAGCTGGATACAAAGTCAACATCCAAAAATCAATAGCATTCCTATACACAAACAACAGACTGAGAGAGAAATTGAGGAAACCATACCCTTTACAATAGCAACCAAGAAATTGAAATACTTAGGAATCAATCTAACAAAGAATGTGAAAGATTTATTCAGTGAAAACTACAGTACTCTGAAAAAGGAAATCGAAGAGGATTTCAATAAATGGAAAAACATACCCTGCTCATGGTTAGGAAGAACTAACACTGTAAA
>PVLD010006574.1:39972-99519 GCA_004027595.1 Dinomys branickii | reverse complement strand
TTGTACATCTAAAGAAATCACCAGCAAAGTAAAAAGAAAACCCACAAATTGGGAAAAAATCCTAGCTGGCTGTCCCTCAGACAAAGGTCTTCTATCTAGAACATACAAAGAATTAAAAAACATGTACCTGTCCAAATTCAAAGACCCAATCCAGAAATGGGCATCTGAGATGAATACACACTTCTCAGATAAAGAAATAGAAATGGCAAATAAATATATAAGAAAATGTTCCATATCCTTAGTCATTCGAGAAATGCAAATAAAAACAACATCGAGATTTCATCTCACCCCAGTAAGACTGGCCAGTATGAAAAAGTCATCCAATAACAAATGCTGGCGAGGCTGTGGAGAAATAGGGACTCTATTACACTGCTGGTGGGAATGCAGACTGGTGCAACCACTGTGGAGAGCCATTTGGGGACTTCTCAGCAAACTAGGTCTAGAGGTTCCATTCAAACCAGCTATTCCTCTTCTGGGTATTTTCGCAGAAGATCTGAAAACATCATATCACTCTGATATATGTGCACCCATGTTTATAGCAGCACAATTTGTAATAGCTAAAATGTGGAAGCACCCCAAGTGTCCATCCACAGAAGACTGGATTAAAAAATTGTGGCATTTTTATATAGTGGAATATTATTCAGCTATAAAGAAAGACAGTTTTGGGGACTTTGTAGGCAAGTGGTCAAAACTGGAGTCCATACTCATAAGTGAAATAAATCAGCAGTGCATGTGCAGGCAATGTATTGTATCACTGGTGTAGGAACCTGAGGGTGGGAATATAAACTAAGAGACATAAAGGAAATCTGTTCAGAAACAAAGAGCAGATGGGACGAGGGCAAGGAGAGAAGAAAGAGACAAAAATGTATGTATGTATATATGAATATACATATATGCAGGAGGGCTAACATGGTTCTACTATTGTATTATATCACTTAATGCTAAGGAATGATTGATGATGGGTTATTTGATCAATCTTGTATGTCTGTATGTGTTATCCTGAACACACACTTCGAAGATATCAATATGCAAAGCAGCAACTATTGGTGTTTTTTTTTTTTTTTGTCTTTGGTTTTTTTTTGTGTGTGTTTTCTGTTGTTGAGAGGATTAATTGTCTGACCAATTTTGTATGTCTGTATCTGGGTTCATATATATACACTTCAAAGATATCAATAGGTAAAGCAACAACCACTGTTGAGTCCATGTCACCTTGTCTGTAGATCAGTTTTGATTGTACTATTTTTTGTGCTAATTTGTGTCTGTTTGTTAATATGTTTTTGTGCTTTTATTTAAAAAAAAATACAGATCATGCTATTAAACTTTCCTAAAAGCAGCGACTCTTTCTGCCAATCTGAGTAAAAGAGGAAGTACCTTGTCAACAATATAATGAGAAAGAAAAAGTTCGGATCTCTTCTGCATCTGTGGGTGTACTGGGATGAGCCACATGAGTGATCGACCACCATTATCTTGTGCCAAATTGACTTCTCAGTGCCCAGGGCCCCTAATTTGACACCCACTGAGGAGAACCAATGGATCCAATAAGGAAACAGATATTATAGCTTTAAAAAAATAAAACCTAATACTTTGATAGGATTCTCTCACTTTGATTTTTAAACCTGTAGTCAATGAGCTCTCCCTTAAAAAGATAAGATCACTGTGTTCATTCAGTGCCAGAACACTTTCAAAGACATGTTCTGCCTCTGTGGTTGTCAAATCCCTCCTTACTCTTTCCCAGTTTGGTCTTCTTTGCAATTCTCTGAGAGCCTGTCACAGAGGGCGCTCAGCTTCGGAGTGCAGGACTCATTCTGCCTCACTAGTCACCATCTGTATTTTCCTGACCCTCCCTGGTTTTCAGTAAGTTTCTCACTCTTGCCAGTGCTACCCAGTTTTTCCCTGAGACTTTATAGCCCTGGGTGTTCTAACCCTGATCAGGCTGAGGGTGCCCCACTTGTCAAAAGACAACAAAACTTCGTTGAAGAATAACATCATCTGGAGTCTCTGGAATTCACTACATATTACCAGATATGGTAGGAAATGGGGCCAAATTGTACAAAGCCAGAATCAACAACAAGGGGAAAAACCAGATCTTGAAGTCTGAATGCAAAGATGTAGTAAAACCAACTTCATTTAGACTTAACATGAAATAGAAACATAAGGAAGGTTTCCCATCTTGTTTTCTAAAGTTAGTACATTTGATAATAAAAGCTGAGAAGATAAAAAGGGAAATTATAGGTATTGGAGTTATCATATGTAGAATTTAAAATAATTAGAAAGAGAATAAGTTAAAGATAGTAGATGGAAATAAAGAATTTATTCAAAGAACAGAAATTTATAAAATATGCATCAAATGGAAATTATATAAGTGAAAAATTCAATTAGAAAAATTAGTCATTCTGGACACAGCAAAAAGAATTAGTAAAGCGGAAGAGGAGAGTCCACAGGGAACACCAAGGTGAGTCATAGAGAAAAGGAGAAAAGATGAAAAGCACAAAAAATACTGAGGAGATTCCAGAATGTATGAGACAAAATGAGAAAGCTAAAACTTCCTGTATTCTGAAGTACCCAAAGAAAGAGGAAAAACAAAAGACAAAAGAAATAACTGAAAAAAATACAGCCTGAAAAATTTTCAAAACTGACAAAAACATCAAACTTTTTTGTGATGCCAAACAGAAAACCATACCTAGGCACACCATGGTAAAGCTGCTAAAAATCAAAGACAAAAAGAAAACCTTTAGAACAGCCAGAAGGGAAAAACACATTACCTCCAAAGGAACATCAATAAGTCTGACAACTGAGTTTTCAACAGTGGCATTAAAGGCCAAAAGAGAACAGAGTGATGTATGTAAAGCACAGAGAGAAAATGACTGCCAGCCAAATATTGTTTACCCAGTGAAAATTTTCTCCTGTGATGAAGGTGAAATAAGACATTTCAGACAAAATTTTTGCCAGCAAACCTTTACTAAAAGACATAGTGAAGCAAACTCTTGAAGCAAAAGGAAAATGGTCCTTCATGGAAACAGAAATCCAGAAAGGAACAAAGAACTCTGGGACTCTCCAGGGTAACCACTAACACCAGGGTTAAAAAAAAAAAAAAAATGTGGCTAACAAGTTAATAGGATATGTAATAAAATACCAAAGACTACTCTTGGCTGAGATCGCTTTGCTAATGAATTCTTCCAAGTATTTAAAGGTGCAGTAGAACCAACTTTATACAGTCATAGTTAAAAGAAAACAGAAAAATAAGAATGATTCCTCTTTATGTTTTATAAAATCAACATAACTTTAACAAAGCTAAGAAAGCCTAAAGAAGGAAAAATAATAAGCCAATTTTTATTCTTGAATGCAATGCAAATGTCCCAAAGAATACACAGCTTTAAAAAAAAAAAGAATACATGAGCTAATCAATATTAGTTACAAAAAAAACGGATAATACATCAAAACAAGATGGGCTTATTCCAGGATACAAGGTTGGACTAATTCTCAAAATGCACTCAGAATAATTCACTACTGAGCCGAAAAGAAGGATACACAGTCTACAGTCCCTTTGATGGGCATGGACGAAAGCATTTGATATAATTCATCACCCGTTCATGATTAAAACCCTCAGCACATTCACGTTTAAAAAGTTGTGGCAGACTCCACATTCCACAAAAAATGGCTCTAGCAACATTTGTTTTACCACATGTTTTCCCAGAACTTTCTGGACTCTGAGACTACCTTGGTGAGTAAGTCGCCGTACAAGCGATGCTACCTGCCTTTCGGGGCTAGATCTTCTGCCTCTCTCACAGGAACCTCACCTTTGGAACCCACTGCTGAGGAAGCCTGAGTTAGCTTGTGTGGAGAGGCTGTGGTAGCGTCCAAGTAGCAAACCCCCAGCCAACTGCTGGGATCAGCCATCAGATGTGTGAGAGGATAAGCTTTCGAAGGACTGCATCTCGTCAACTTCACATCCTCCTGCTGGGGCCTCGGACATTGGGAAGCACAGAGGCGCATCCTCTACTGCGCACTGTCTAAATTCCTGACCCCTAGAATCGAGGAGGAGAGTAACAAGTGGTTTTTCCTTTCCCCCTAAATTTTGGGGAAATTTGCCATGAAACCCTAGAAACTTGCACAGTTGGAAACTTCTTCCGTCTGATAAAGGTTATTTTTGGAAATCATACCCTGAACATCAGACCTAATGATGAAATACTGAAAACTTTCCCTTGAATTAAAGATTGAAAAAATTATTCTCATAATCACCACTTACAATGTCCACTAGTTCTCTTAACAAATACAGGTAAGCAAGGAAAAAAAAAAGAATATTTGGTAAAGATAGAATAAAACTATCAGGTAACAAAATAGAAAATCTGAGAGAATCTATAAAGTTAGAGTTGTGATTCTAGAATCAGTAGTAATTTGGTATAGTATTTGGACACGTAGCTAATATACAATAAAGACTATTTTTAAATACTAGTCACAAAATTAATTTTTAAAAATAACTTTTACAAAAGAACTTAAAAGTAAGTCTAATGAAATTGAATAAGAACACAAAAATCTATACAATGTTACTGACAGAAGTGGAAGTAGATCTAAATATATAAAGGCTATATACATTCTAAGCTGAAGGCCCAGAGGACTTGACAGTGTCACAATGTCACTTCTCCTCACACTAATGTACACATTCAATGTCATCCAGATAAAAATCTCAGCAGCTTTCTTTTTATATAGAAACTTATGAGGTAATTCCAAAATATATATGGAAATGCGAATTGGCTAAGCACGACAAAGACAATCCTAAAGAAAAATGAAGCTGGAGTACTGATAATTCCAGATACCAGCACACAGTATAAAGCTACATTAATTAAAATGGAATGTACTGATGCAAAGATGGATGATAGACACTCCCTGAATTAAGTCCAGAAAGTAAACCACATTTATAACTACTTACTTTCAAGCAAGTTGCCACTATTTGCAGCACAGAGTTCTGGGACAATGGGACCAGTCTGTGAAAAGGTATGTCTGTACCTCTACTTCATGTCATACATAACCTATTCCAAGGGAATTATAGGTCTATTTGCGAAACAAAGAACAATAAACTTTCCAGAAGAATCTTAAACAAGACATAAGCACTAACAAGAATGCCAAAAATTGATACACTGGAAACATTTTGCTCATTAAAAGGTAAAGAAATGGAAAGACAAGCTACAGCCAGGAAGAAATATTTGCAATACTGTGATGTATACATTTCATAAAAGACTTTTTTCTACATTTGTACAAAGGACTACTAAAAGCAATAAAAAATTAAAAACAATACAGCAGTATAAAAGAGCAAAAGGTTTGCACTTGCTCATCGCAAAAGAAATGACCATCAGCCTATGAAAGGTGTGCAATTTACTACTCATCAGGGAAATGTAATCACTGCCTTACACTGACTACTATTCCTGTGAACAAAGAAAACAACAAAATAAACACAACTGACCCTAGCAACTTGTTGAGAATTTAGATCATATGCTTGACACATTGCTGGAGGGAATACAAGATGGTACAATCATTCTGGAAAACTATTCAAGGATACTTTCTAAAGCTGACTAGACACACTTTTCTTCCTCTTCTAAGTAAAATTTAAAAATAGAAGAACAAATATATGTACTAAATGATACATACAAGAACTAACTCACTGAATAAACTGTGGCATATTAAAATAATAGAATATTATACAACATCGAAAATCAAATTACTTCTACATACAACTAAATAGAAATATTTTGTAGACATAAAATACTGTAGCTAATATTCATATGCTTATTCATATAATGTTACAGAAAATTTGAAAACTTAATCAGGGGCACAGAAGAGCTCGTTAGGTTCTGCTACTGTTCCATTTTAGTATGGGTGGCACTTACACGGATAATTTCAGTTTGTAAATATTCACCCATATTATTATATGTAGTTACATTTAATAAAACAAGTTTAGATAATTAAAGAAGGAGAAGCATCAGTGGTGGCTAGGGGTGCTGATGGGAAGAACAAGACTTTCTGTTTTCCAGGCAGATATGTGCACGTGGCCTTTTCCAAATGTGTGTATTGTGGGCTCTCTGCAGGGATCAAGCATAGACTTCCAGTTCTCTGTGTGAGCAACTATCCCATAATACTATCTATTTTGCCTCCGGGTAAAAGTTGTAGATTCAGGAATATTCTCTCTTTCTCAAGGCAGCACTGCAGCCCAGACACTTCCTCCTGAATTCATTTCGTATTCTGCTGGATTTGGGCGAGTTTAGTTCGGGTTAGGTTTCCAGAGGAACAAAAGGGATCGGGAGCAGGTGGAGGGGTGAGTCGTAAGATCAAGTTGAAGGTTGAACACAGAAGAGCACAAGAGCCTGAACTAAATCATGTCCTTACAGGCTTTGCTGGTCAGGCCTGCCCACCATGCCTGGCACTTGTCAGGGCCCAGGCTCCAGCACTCCTTGGAAGAGAGCCCTGAGAGGACACCAGGACGCTCCTACAGAAGCTGCTCTGCTCGTCCGTCTAATGTTGAGGCCCTGCTCTGTGCGTCTTCCTTGATCCCTGCACTCAGCCATCAGCTTTTCCTTGCGAATATCTGATCCCTCCCACTGGCTTCCTACAGAAGTAACGCTCGGGGCTAGCCTCAGCCGGGGGGAGGGAGGAGTGGATAAGCAACCTAGAAGCACGGCAGCAGGTCGGGCTAGAGCCCAGCAGCCAGTCCTGGAGAAATGTCTTCACTGAATTAGAGTAACGTCTCTGGGATATTCCAGGCCTCAGGGAGCTCCAAGGAGGCAGAAAAGGCAGAGCACTTCCCCGTACTGAACTGTCTCAGGTCTCATTACTGCCATCTGGCCAATAAGGAAGCAGGCCCAGGGAGGCATGCCCCTACTGAAGTCCACAGAGTGCGCAGCTGGCAGAATCTGCCCTTCCCTACTCTAAAGGAGTGCCCTTCGGGTCCAGGTTCACACTGGGAGACATTCCCAGGTGTTGTGGGTTGCACGCATGATGCTCTACCTCTAGCTTCTCCACGGCAGCTCTAGGAGGAGGCAGCTGTTGCTGTCACCATGTTTCCTCCGTTAGCGAGTCACTAAATCCTTCATCTTTCTATGTGGATACTGAGGAATGCCAGAGGCCAATCTTGGTTTGGCCCTGGTCTCTCAGTCAAAGGTCTATAAAATGTGACTGGAAATTTGAGGCAGCCAAGAGCGCAGCTCGGTGTCACAGAGCAAAGAGCACTGAGCCCCAGGAAAGGCTCATTCATCTACAAGAGCTTCATGCTTGAAAAAGCTCTGAGCACCTGAAGAGAAACTATGCAAGCTGATATCACAATAACAGAGAAAACATGTCTATAAAATTGCAGAGAGGCAGCAAATGCAACCGGTGACATGAAGCCCCGCAGCTGCAATGAGATGAACCTCAGCTGT
Organism: Dinomys branickii; assembly: GCA_004027595.1. Taxonomy (NCBI): domain Eukaryota; kingdom Metazoa; phylum Chordata; class Mammalia; order Rodentia; family Dinomyidae; genus Dinomys; species Dinomys branickii. Next base: position 92,113 of record PVLD010006574.1, on the reverse strand, counting down.
CCTGAACAGGGCTTCTTCAGACAGATGCAGTAGAGAGCAGAGCACACACCACGCTGGGGACAGCATACCTGCCAGCCCTTGCTACGTTGGGAGGGAGCGTATGGTCATAAGACTCCATGGGAACAATTCACAATGTTGAGACCAATAGGATTGGTCATGTACCTTTCAGGTAATGACACTGAGGCTCAGATCCACGTCTTTAGTTGCCAATTCAAATGCTGCCTTCTTCTCCCCATGCGTGTATCCCTTTATTCATCTGTTCACCTGACAGGTAGTGAGTATAGTCCAGGTTCTGAACTCTGTGTTAGGCTCTGGAGATAAAGACAACTTGGTTTCTGGCCGGGATAAGCCCAAAGTATAGTAGCAAGTGAGAGATGTAAACAACCATAATCATTTATTTAAGGAAGAAAAATTTATTTCATCTCACAGTTTGTAGAGGTTTCAGTCCTCAGTCAGCTGGCTCCAAGGCAGATTGGCATGGCGGAGGGACAACCCAGAGGAGGACTTCATGGCAAAGCAGGGCAGGCAGTAATGAAGTGGCAAGAAGCAAGCAGCAAGCGAGGGCAGCAGCCTTCTTTCTGTTCCTTGCATTCTACCCCTAAGGGCGGGTAGCACTCACACTCAGGGTGGGACAGCCTTAATCCTAGCATTTCACCATCAATCCCAGCATCACATCCTTAATCCTGTCATCATACACCCTAGATCCAGCCACCTCCAAAAAGTCCCACCTATGACTGATGAGGCTTTGGTGGACTTCTAGGCACAAACCATAATGGGTTACCTTGAAATTTCCTCAGCACTGACATTTTACCTGAAATTTCCTTAGCACTGACATTCCTCACATGCATCCTGATGGGCTTCACAGAAGGATGGCAAGGATGCAGAACAATGCGAGATGGGGCCTGAACTCAGAAGAGAATCCTGACTCTCCAGTCCCATTCATCGTGATCTGCCCAATGAACATCTTATAAAAGGTGGCAAATATCAAAAAAACAATCGCAGGGGCTCTGTATGCAGATGGCTGAGTGAGAACTGAAGAAATCACTAAGGAAATTCTATTTCCGTTGATGCCTAAAAGGGCTCAGATGTGCTGGGCATGGAATTGCTGGCTGGAAGTGAAAATCTGCCAGTGTCCACAGATGTGTGTCCCAGGTGAGGCTGCTACTTGTTGAGACTGAAGCCCAGCTGCCGTGGTCAACAGCACCGTGGCATTCGCAGCATAGGAGTGACACGCTCAGATTTGTGTTCTGTAAAGATAACAGCTGGTGCTCAAGAACCTTAGAGGTTTTCATTTGTTTGTTTTTTTGTATAATTTCTGAGGAACAGGCCCATATGGTTCCTAGGAACTTTTCTATTCTCCTGTTTTGGAACCCTTAGATAAACTCGGCAGGTGGGCAGTCAGCCGTGGCCTTTCTTACCCTTCCCTCACTCAGGCTCTTTCTTCCTCCAATGGTTATTTTAATTGTCATTAAGCAAGTCCAGTGGGTCTCTTCCCTATTCTTCTTTTAGACAAAACTTTTCTCTTAAAGTGAAGTCAAAGAATGTTATAAGCCCTGATTAGAATAAGTACACGATTTGTTTCTGTTAGCCATGATGAACTCTGAAGTCAAATAAATAAATGTCAATAGTAGAATTAAGGTCAATTTCAGGGCTGAGGCTGTCAGCAGGTGCCATATTTAATTGGCCTTGTCTTCTGCCTCTTGGCGCTTAGCAGTGTAATGGGGAGGTGGATTCCCTACCAGGGCAAAGGATGCACAAGAGTCTGGTTGAAATATTGACCAGAGACACCTAAGGTTACAAACCCGGTAGTGTCCACATGAAGAGGTGATCCCTGCAGGAGCTTTGAGATGAGCACTGCAGGGTGGGTCAGGATTGGATGTGTGAAGAGGATCAGGGAGATCACTCCTGGTACAGAAGGCTTGAGTGGGGCAGAGAGACTGCAGTGAGCCAGTGGGCTTGGAAAAATATCATGATTAATGTGCTTAGTACCCTTTATGCCACTATGCAGAGGCAGCATCATGCAAAAGAGAAAGTGGCTATCACCAGCTAAGTGGTCTGGGAAGCATTTACGTAACCTTTCTGAGATTCCACATCATAAAATAAATTGCAGTCCTTAGCTCTCTAGTCATGATGAGGATGTAGTGAGATTGAAATTACAGTGGCCTAGTAGGATGTTTGGTGTGCATGTGTAATTTCTTCCTTTCCCAGCTATGTAAGTCAGTAAGGCCCCAACCTGGGGCTGAGCCATTTTATCCTGACTGTATGTGATTCTTAGTAACCTGGAGTCACTCCCTGATCCTCAAGGTTATGGACTAAAGAGCTGACCTCAAAGGTCCAGCTCTTCCTCTCAGGACATGGCAGTTCTGAGGGCCATAATCTAATTTGCTGCCAGTCTCAGAGGTGCAGTGGTGGTGGGGACAGAGGGTGTCAAGGGATGAGATGGTCAGCGGGACTCAGTGTGGTCCAAGGCAAGAAGAAATGTGGAGACTTGAGCTGTGGCTGGGTGGCTGAGGACAGACTGTTCACTCAGCCAGCACAAGGTTGCCAGCGAGGCAATGTGAACTGAATCTGAATGTGGTTTGGAATCGGAAAGCTGGGGTTTTAGCTGGAGATGCTGGATGGGAGCATGTAGGGAAGGGAAGGCGGCATCTTTTGTCAGCACATAACACGTTGATTTTAAGCAAACAAGAGGCTATTTTCCTAAGTCTGAGTTCAATATTGATAAGCTGTGATGCGCGCTGCCTCTCTTGATGTATGCTTTTCCATCCATAGAAAATGAAGAAACTGTCTCCCTCTCAGCTTCTTAGAACTCCCCAAGTTTCCTGCTTTGGGCTCCAGATGCAATAGGAAGAAATATGCTTAACAGAATCACAAATAGGAACATGTGTACAAACTACACACATGAATATATGAGGGATGTGGTCCTCGTCTCCTTTCTCTAATTTCTGGACAGGACAACTCTTACTCCATGTTTTATTTAAAGTGAATTAACACATCGTCTCTTCAGTATGTATGGTTAGTATGGGCCTTATGTTGTAAAAAGTGCTTTGCAGCCTCCCGATAGCCATCCATTGCTCACCATGAGGCACAGGAGAGGCAGGGTAGGTGCTCTCATAACTGTGTACAGGAGACAGAACTTCTCCCTGGTGGCACTGCCTTCTTCCCACCACCCCTACCCTGTGCTAAGCCTTAGGTGAGCTTTGAAATAAAGGGCTTATTCTGTCCTCTCAAGGTTCCTACAGGATGGGTTCTTTTCTTACACAAATCAATTTATACTCTTAGGTTACTTAGAGTAGATGCCCCCCATGTATTAATGATAAATGCTGAATATATTTATTCCTTCCATTCCATTTTGCAGTGTTGGGGATCAAGCTCAGGGCTTACACATGCTAACCAACTGCTCTACCACAGGGCTACATCTCCAGCTCAGCACTTGACATATTCAGAGCAAGGGGCCATTCAAAGACGGGGAGGAGGGGCTGAGAAGAAGTTTCAGGGAGGATCTAAGCATTTGAGGTGGGTGTTGGAAGGCAAGAAGGATTTGGGAAGGCAGGGAAGGTGGGAGTCCCAGCCAGCTCTAATGGCATGGGCAAATACAGAGGGTATACAACACCTCGCTTGTGCATCTGGTTATTGTCAAGGTAGGCTCCCAGAGATTGGTTTTTAAAACACTAAAGGAAGCTAGTCCTTGGCCCTGCAATGTATAGGGCCCTAGATCAAGATGACTCATGAGGTGAACACCATTGAATGAGGCCCTGTCCACGACATCCTGTGTCTTCATCAGAGTGTTAATATCCCATGCTGTATTAGTGAAAGATAGCTCAGCTATTATGAAACGGGGGCCTCATCATACCAGGGAGGGAGAATGGTGTTAGAGAAGGGTGCAGGCCTGCAGTTACCCAGACGGCCTTGCAGATCTGCTGTGATGTCAGCTGAATGGAGACTGTCTTTGCAGCAGACTGAGCTACCCTATCCTAGAGAAAGTCCCACTCTGAGCTTTCCAGGCTTGTGGCCAGAGCCACAGGCTCTGAGCTCTTAACTGTAGCCTTCCTCTATGGGTACATAGCTCTGTGCCCAGGGCTAACAAGCAGACCCAGGAACACTGGAACACGTAGTCCTGAAACTCTTTCTTTACTCGTTTGATGATTTTGGAATTAATTATATATCCCATTTTACCAAAGCTTTAGGGTGTTTTGCTCTAGAAAGTTTCTTTTCTCTTAACTAAATTGAGGGCCATAAATGAGAAATACAGTGCATGAAATCTCTAGATGTCACACCATAAATCTCAGGCATGTGGCTTTGCAAATTTCCTTTAGGATAAATTGTAGCAATAATGTCTCTGCATTTTCTCCATGTACTCCTAGGGCCTGATTGTTGAGCCTTTTTCAGGCACGGTATTTTAATTGATGATCCCAAGGCTATATACAAACGCGTCTGAGGCAGCTTGGCCTTGGGCCCTGAGGGTCACCAATACTCCATCTTCCTATCACCACTCAGAAGTAGAGGAGCTCTCTGCCATGGCAATGACCTTGGGAGAAGTTAGGAAAATCTGGAGGACAGCATCATCTCAGGGGAGAAGAGATGGGTTTAGATCAGGAACAGGGCATGGGATTCTTGGAGTCTATTAAAGGAACTCTGATCTACAACACAGTAAATATAAATTAATTTTTTTTAAGCAGCTCCTCATTTCCTTCAATCTAACTACCCCTCAGCTTTCATTCATTCAGTTAAATACTAAATAGCAGTTAAAAAGAAATGAACGAACTTTTTTACTTTAGCACAGAAAAATTCCTAAAATATAATAAGGAATGATAAGCAAAAGTTCCCAAAGACATGTACAGTGTGATAAAAGGAATATGCATTAGCAGTGGGTACATATGTACACGGGCAGGGTATAAAACTGTGCAGAATAACACTCAGAAACCTGAGGAGCACGATGCAGGAGGCTGCAGTGAAGACGGTGTGAGGATTTAGCACTATCTATGAAACGAGGGAAAGACAAAGCAGTGGGGGTAAAGTCTTAATATCTATGTGATGAGTATATGGATACTTGTTATATTTGTGTATTACTTTTGGAAAGTCTACAATATTTCATAATTTTTGCAATTAAAAGTAAACTATTTTAAAAAGAATTAAAACTTTATATATATAAAATTTATTTGTCCTTTGGACTGGTACCTTTGGGAATTTGCTGGGTTGTATGGGATTGTTTATGTCTAGGCTATTGGGTGCTAGGTGGCTGTCTGTTTGAATTTAAATTTGTCTCTGCTTTGCATTGTCAACTGTCTCAGGGATATGCTGAATGTCTTGGTGTTGCCAGTCAGCCTACAACTTATTTTACACAACAGCCAAAGAGGAGACCAGGGCGACAAAGGAGTGAAAGCAGAGGTGAGGCTGGCTGGTTTAGGTAAGATCCCAACAGGCAAAAGTGATAACTAGGAAAGCCATGGAGTTAAGCCGTCTATCATCTGGGAAACTGTATGAGGTACCTTAAACCATTATTTCTCTCATTTTACTGTGCAAATGTCCTAGAGGCCTAGCAGACTATAACTCAGCAGGTCTGAGTGAGGCCTCAGATTCTGCTTTTCTAATGAGCTCTCGGTGGGTACTGCTGTTGCCACGCAGGAACAGTAAGAAAGTTCTACAGAACGAAAAGAGATTTCCTTGTGGTCCTTTGAGTTGCCTGGAATATCTCGTGGGTATATTCTCTAAAAGGGGCCCAGATCCACAGTTAGTGAAGAGGAGCCTGGGTGATTATTCTGGAAGAGTGGGCAAAATGAAGATACCCACAGGATTTCAGTCACTTACCTACTACACAATATTGTGGTTGAGACTCAGCTCTGGACTAGCACTTGGATTTCTGTCCTGTAGTTGAGTGCTTTAATTATTTTACCAGTGCATCATTTTCACCTTAGTAGGAAAATAAACTCAGTAGTAAGAATTTACTGAATTGTCAATGTTTGTAGCTTTAAGTGACTCCTTTGTAGACAAATCTAGAATTAAAATAGAAGAGCAATAGGGAAGAAAATTGTTTTTCAGTTTTTACCATAGGATTCCTGTAAACTGCAAGCTCCTGTAATACACTTCGTGTATAATTTGATATTACCAAAAATCAATTTATACATACTATCTTCTCAGTGCACACTGAATAGATAAAGGCTCACCTACCTGATTAATCTGTTCCTGCTGAACTCACTGTCTTTTTCTTTTTTGGGCTTTCTGGCATTTCTGATTTTGGCCAAACCTCTTCCCTAAGCTTCAATTTTTATAACCTAAAACTGGTGTTGGACCCACTGTCTCTAAGGTCTTTTCAGTTTTAATAGTTTTTGAGTCTAAAGTTTTCTTCTTTGTATAACTTAAATATGATTTTCTGGAACTCCTCTCTCCAGCTGTCATTTTTCTCTTTACATGGTTCACAGCTTTTCTGCCCAGAAAAGTGATAAGTGAACAGAAGGACTATTGATATAGTGGTTACTTTATATTCAGGAAAGAGGGTCAAGGTACTATTTAAAACCCAGCAACAGAATGACTTTCTCTTTGATTTCCAAAGGCTCTTAAGCCTCAGTTCTCTCCACAAAGAAAGAAATTAATTAATCATCCCATGTCTTGTCTGCCTTAAAAGAAAGAATACAGTGGGCCTATCAGAAAATCTGATCAAGCCAATTGTGGCTTTCCCTTCCTGCCTTGTAACTGGAGCCCTTAAATGGACAAAGTATAGTCCTTTAGTGTAATGCTCTGGATAAATTTTGTCTAGCCACTGCCTCCTCTGGAGATAGAGCTGGTTTGAGGCCAGTATTGATACCAAAACCTCCAGTAGCACTGGGGCCATGAAGGCTCTCTCTGGACTTGGAAAGGTATTTCTAGGACCTGGGGATTAGCAGGTCAGAATGGGATATAACCCTGGACAGCATGCCATGATCTGAGGAATGTTATTCTGCTACTCAGGACCATGGTTTCACAAAGTGGAGGGAGTGGTCAGTAAAATCTTCTAGGCTCTTTCATTCTTAAAGCCTCTAGGATTTTGTATAGGAAAATAAACTTCAAGTGTAGGCATCAGTCTCATTGCTTTAAGGTGAAAGAGACCTAAGGTAGAAAGATGTCTCTGTCTATCAAATCAGGGTAAGCTAGTAAGGAAGTAGAGATCAAAACTAGAAGAGAAGCACGGTCACACCGTGGAAAGGTTATCTGTTTTCTACCGCTTTAAATGGGCATCAGTCTTACGGTGTGCTCTGTGGTGCGCCGTGCCATACAGCTTATGGGTGCTTTGTACAGAAATGAGCGTTGTTGGTGCCATGGAATGAACTACAGGTGTCTTGTGTTTCAACTTATGAGAGAGCAGGAAAGGTTGCAGGAGAAAAGGTAAAGCAAAGCAAAAACCATCTATAAAAACAAAACAAATCAAAACAGACAAAAAACAAAACAAAAGACTGGAGATACAGCTAAGACATGTTCTGGGAGTTCACCTTAGCGAACAAAGTCCTTTGGTGTTCTATGATGATGCCATGGATTGTTCAAGTCTGTTGCAGGAAGCTCCTCAAGAGTTTCCAGTGGCACGTGAAGGGGTACTGACGGGAAGAAGGGGACAGGAGGGCATCAGTGGTAGGCTCCCTTGACTGACAGGGATTTGCCCTGTCTTTCACTAGGCTAGACCTGCATAGATGTCGGGCTAAGAGAAACAAATGAGCAAAATCCACCCCAAAATAGAAACCTAAAAGGTAGGGACTCGGAAAAGACGGTGATAAATGTTTGCACTTAGAGAATCTGAGATATAGTAGAGCAAGAGTAGGCTGTAGTCCCTAACAAACTGTACAACAGGGTGAGCATATGCCTTTCCTGGGCTCTAGTTTCCTTGGCTACAAAATGAGATAACTTCCAGCTCAGTGGTTTTAAACCAAGTCTGCACACTAGCATCACGTTGTAAGTTTCAAAAATTACCAACTTCGATGAAGATAAAAATGTGTACTATAACAACCACTGTTAGTCCCTATTGTTTCATTCTGAAACCCTGTATCATTCTTAACTGCTTTTGCTTTGTTTTGTCTTTGTCTGTTGTTGGCATTTTGCTATTGTTCTTTTTTAAAATTCTCTTTAAAATAAAAAAAAGTTGCCAACATTTATATGCCCCATCAAATCAACTGAATAGGAATCTCTGGGATTGGTTACACAGTTTTTGTTTTCTTCTTTTTAAACTCCCTGGTTACTGCTACAAAGAATGTATGTCCAGGCTTGGGAACCACTCTTGCTACCCAAAGTGTAGGGCCGTGCATCTAGAAGTGGCAGCACCGCCTGGGAGCTCTTTAGAAACACAGACCCTAATCTCAGGTTCCAGCCAAGAGACCGCTGAATGGGCGTCTGTATGTTAACAAGATTTTCCAGTGGTTCAGACAGCTGATCCCTAAATAACATTTGAACTGAATCTAATATTATTTCTTTACTGGGACATATTTGTACTACATAATGGTTACAGTCATCTTGAGGAGTTGGTATATGTACAGAACATTTTAACTTTAATTGTGAGATATTTTAATACATAGAAATAGCAAAATAATTCACACCCATTATCCAATCTGGTTTTATCAAATCATGCTTTTACTATTTTGTTTTATATTTTATTTAATATAATAGCATATATTTTCAGTTCAAAACCATCTGTATATTCTTCCCAGCTCTTACGGTTTTGTCTTCTTCATAGATATGGTAATTATTCTGACTTTGGAGTTTTTCCACTTTATGCATACGTTGATAGCACTGTTACATAGGAAAGCTTTAGCTAGATTGAATGACTTTATCTAATTAATTCTTGTATTCGTGGGCTAATCCTGACAGGTCATTTTATACATACATACATATGTATGTACATACGTACATGTATACATAAATATACACACATTAGCAAATAATAAAATGCTAACAAAATTCATGTGTTAATGCATTGCTGAATTTGGTGGCTAGACTTTTACTTGGGACTTACAGTATTAAATAAATTGGTCTAATGTGTTCCTTTATTGACAGATTTTGGTAATAAGAGTATACTGGCCACTTAAACGAGTTGGCAGTTTTGCCTCTTTTTCTCTTTCTCTTTCTTTTCCTATTCTCTGAAATAATTTGATGTGGGTTGAGGATGTAGCTTAGTGGTATAGCACCTGCCCGGCAAGGCAAGTGTGAGGCCCTAGGTTCAATTCCAAGTACCACAAAAAAGAGAGTGAAATAGTTTGTAAACGATAGGACTTTTCTGTTTCTGAAAAAAGTTTGCTTATAAAAGTGTCTGGATCTTATGTCTTTTGGGGGGAGGTAGAGGGGATGGATTAGTGATTCTTTTTCATTAATAGTTAACAGTTTATTCATTTTCTATTTCTCCTTGAGTCAAGGTTGGACATTTGTCTGTTTCTAAAAAAAAAGTTTCATCTAATTTTCAAAGTTATTGACATAAAATTATTTAATTGATTCATTAAAACATTTTTCTGGTATCTATATTTATTGCCTGATTTCATTTTCCCTCTTTTGTCTCTATTAGTTTTTTTCAAAGAACTATTTTTTAGACCAGTCTTTATTTCTTTTTATTTTCCTTCAGTTTAGTTAGTTTTTTTTAAAGTTGTAGCGTATTGTGCTGAATATCAAAACTTAAGGTCTGTATATAAGACAATAAATTTGATCTCTGCATTTTACAAATTTTGATTAGTGTTTTTATTGTCTTTCAGTTCTAAATATCTAGCAATTTCCATTGAAATTGTTTTTTTAATGCATTAGTTATTTAGACCGGAATTTTAATGTTTTCAAACATATGTTCTTAATGTTTTTAACTGACTTTTATTCCTATTATACTTTCAGTTTAATTGAACTGTGGTCAGAGAACAAGATTACTATGGCTCCAGTGCCATGATGTATGATTTCCTTTGATAAGAATGTGACCAATTTTTATATTTGTTCAATGTGTCTAGGGGCCTACTGGGTTCACAGTAACATGCTGCATATTAATTTTGTCATTTAAATCTTCTATAATCTTACTAACTATTTTTCCATTTGATCTCTAAGGTGGCCTTATCAGCAAGTCTTTTTTCTCAGCTTTTGCTTTATACATAGCAAGTCCGTTAAGTCCACAAAAGGTTGCTCTTACTAGATCTTTTACCTGTGTTCTTCTCTTATTATTTTATTGTCTCTTACTCTTTTGTGTTTTTGGTGCTAAATTCTATTTTAATTGATAGTAATTTCTTTTGGTTTGTGATAATAAATCGTTTTCCATCTTATTTTTAACCTTTCTATATAGTGTTAAGTATGCTTCTAGTAAGTAGAAAGTTGGATTCTGTTTTTCTTTTTAGTTCAGTGTAATAATTCATCTTTTAAGTAGGTAAATATGGTCAATTTGCCCTTTTGTGATTACCAATATATCTGACTTAATCCTACCGTCATCCTAAATTTTTAAATAATGTTTCTTTAAAACTTTTTTTCTCCTTGCCTCTGTTAAATAAATGTTTTCCTTGGTCCTTTTACCTTCATCCAGTTTGGAAGATATAGATTATCACTCTATTCTTTGAAACAGTCTTAAATATTTTATGCACACACGACCATAATTAGTTTTGTAGAAAAATTAAATTAAATTTATTTAGTATTTCTTCCTCCCAAAGCATAAAACTTAATAGGCTTTAAGTGTCCACTAATACCACCTCCAATTTTGCCTCCCTTTTTTTTCTAGAGTTTTCATTACTTTTTAAAAGACATCCTGATTTATTTCTTACAATCAGTGATAAATTGTAATTGAAAATTTACTAACACATTGTAATTTTTTGTCCTATTGCTTCTTGCATCACTTGTATTTTGTGTACTTCCTTCTAGAGTTAGTATTCTTGAAGAAATATGTCCTTCATTATTCTGTTTATGAGATATATGGATTATAATCTAAAAAAAATCTTAAGCCTTAAAAATGGGAAATGAGTTTTATTTTGACCTTTTTCCTTCATGACACTTAGGTGGTGATAAAATTTTAGGCCAACGACTTCTTTCTCCAATACTTGGAATGCATTCGACTACTGTCTTCCAGTATTTTTGTTGCAATGACAAGTTGGATGTTATTCTGATGATAGAGAGTCTCTATTGAAAATATTCTACTAGCTTTTAAGATTTTTCTCTTTACTCTCTTTGATAATCTGAAATTTCACTATAATTCATCTGAGGATATGTCTTAATTCGGCTACAAAGTTGGCTTGAACTTTTTATCTAAATAATCCTGCCTTTCTTCAGCTCTAGAAAATTTTCCTAATTATTTTCCTCATACTGACTTTTCTCTATCTCCTCCACTCTCTTCTGTTACCCTTTTGGAGCATGGAAGAAGCCTGTCTTCCATGTTTCTAAACTACTTTTCAAAAATTTAAGATTTTGTGTCTTGTGGCAGTACATGGGTAAATCCTTGAACGCAATCATCTGACCCACTAATTTTTCACTTTAACTAAGACAGTTCTAGAGCTCATCTCTCTATTCAGCTGTTAAATTTTATTTAACATTTTTCCTATGGATAAGCTCTCTTGTTTACTTAATTAAACAAAAATAATGTAAGGTATATAGGTACAATTTTAAAGACCTAAAAGAAACTAACTCTGTTTTAAGGCTGCAGTAGCTGATATAGCTCCTTGCTACCTTATCCCGCCTTCTCTGTAGACCACAACGATGTGTTCAGAAGCCTATGAGCATGGTTTTTGAATACTTTCTATTTGTTCTTCACCTGCTTATTGCCTGTCAATCCTGTGGGAAAAGCCATGAGAGAAAAAATATGAAACCTGAACTAAGAAAAACCTTCTCTTGCCTAAAATTTCTTTTGGAAAACTTTATTTCCATATCCACCCACTGAAATGCTAGGATGTACACTACCAAGGCAATGGCCATGTAAAAAGTGGGACGAGACATCCGGCATCCTCATGGGCTTGTAGCATGGCTTCTGTAGCTAGTGGGGGTCAGGGGTCGGGTGTTCAGGGCACACATATTGCTCCTATCAGTTTGGCTTGTGCAAATAACAAAAACTGTATGTTTAACTTATTAATCACCCTAATATCAGCAACATGCCTTTTTGTTATAGCAATATTTTTTTAAAATGTTCAATATTTGTAATTGGTTCTTTTTTATATCCACTTGTTCTCATTTTATTTTAGCCTGATTTTGTTTAATAACTTCTGGAAATTTTTAAACAAAAATTTTCCTTCAAGTATCTACTTGAGCTTATCTTGAACATATTTTGGGGGAGGTGTCAGGGCTAGGATTTGAAGCCACAGCCTTGGTCCACGCTAAACAGGTGCTTATTTGCAGCCCCAGTGTGCTTTTCAAGGCCTATTCAGAGTAGTGTAAATACTTCTTTAATCTGAGGAAGATTTATAGTGCAATGATTGGTGTTGGCTTTCTTCTTGGCCTATTCTCCAGTTTAGAATCCTGTACTTGAAAGCTAGATTCACTCTGGGTGGTATTTGTTCACATGTCCTTGCCTTTCCAGCAGGCTTCTCCGTAGCTGTATTTAATTCCTCTGCTGGTTCATTCCTTGAGGCCACAACCAGGTGCAATCCTTGAGCAGTCTGAGTCAGTTGTGGGTCACAAGACACTATATCTAGGATTCTAGCTTGTTGCACAATCATAGCATTAGTGGCATTCTTTTAGGTTCCTTCTGTGCTTGAGGAGCTTAGTCTACATGCACTCTGGCTATAAGCATTAAGCCTGATCAGGCCTTTTGCCTTGATTGGTCAGCTGTAGAACTATTTACCACACAAGGGCCGAACCCTTGTCTGTATGCACTGCATCCTCCTTAAGGCTCCAGCAGGTCTACAGTTTGAACTATTCACTACTTCCCATTTCTGTTCTGGGTTTGAGAGACAGGGACGTGCTATGATTGTATTGTTGAGTTCAGCTGTGTCATTTACATAGCATCTGTCACTGTAATATATTTAGAGCAGGGTAATATAAAATACACCATTTTGTTAGTCAAGATTCATAGACAATGGGTCTGGCATGGACACTGGGTTAATAATGGAAAATCTTGTTTTTGAGACATGGAGGATCAGAATATATTACATTGCCTGTTACCCTTCTAGAATATCAGTAACCCGAGGACAGAGACTGTGGCCTTCTACCATTCCCCATATTTGCAGGAGGCTGTTTGGCATAAACAAGTACTTCATAAATGCTACAGAGAAAATGAAATGAATTTCTCTGGGCACTTTTTTGAAACTTTCTGATACTACTCTCAGATTTAAATTCAAACATCTACCACCTGGACCATAACTTCAATATTGCAATACAGTCAGCACATTTTTAAGATCAATGATGTCTTGAAGTCGGCCACTAACTATACCAGCCAGAGCTGCTTAAGAGAGATATGAGCATGTCCTGTCTTTTCACAAAGGTAGAACATGGCAAAATGGTCACTAATAAATATAGTAACAGTAAATTAAAGACAATAAGCAAATACCTACAAATTGCTTCCACAGTGTATTTTGTACTTCTCTTTTAATAGTATTTATAAGGAATAATTTACTGATATTACTGTTACTCCAAATTATATAACAAAGAAAATTATAAGCACTACAGAGGAGGAAATAATGAACAGTAGCATTTAATTAAAACCAATGTGGGTACCATCAATGACTGTCTAATACAATAATGAGCTTAATTTAATTTTCATTTAATAAGAAAAAATAAGCTTAAATCAATGGCCCATAGAATGAAATGATGGCAATTTCAAAAATGTAGTTTTTGTAAATGGAGTCCAAGAGAATAACAACAACAAAAACAATGTCAACCAGCCAACTTTAGAGTATATTCATGTTCCAGTAGAGTTGGAGGGAAAAGTTCCCTCCAGTAAGCAGGACCACGCATTCTAAGTGTTTAGAAAGTAGAATTAATTAAAAAGTGACATTCTAACTTTCTGAGCTTTAGACTCATCAAAAAGTAGACAGAAATTGAATTTCTAGGAATTGCCAGTTTGGGATCCTGGCCCAAAAGGAGCTGAAATAAACGGGTTACCATGCGAGGGACTTCGGATGCATGCTCACTACCAGATATGGACTGCACAGAGGGAACAGCTGGGACTGGTGGAAGAGCAGCAGGGGAAGGAGCCTCTGTACTTCTGGGTAAGTGGTCTATGTTTAGGCAGCTGAGGGCACAGCATTCAGTTCAACAACCAGTAAGACTGTTCTCCAAGTCCCAGTTTGGGCTTTTAGGAAAGGTAGCTGTACCCAACTAGTATTATTCATGACCCTTCTGGTATAAGGAAGGGCCCTACTTGAACTGGTTAACCCACAAACTGTGAAAGGAGAGGCAATCTGGTACAGTGGGAAGTCCTGAATCTGTAGCTTAACAACCACAGTTTAACAGCTCTGTGACCTTGGGCAGTTATTTAATTAAGCCTTAGGTTCTTAATCTGAAAAGTGCAGTTAATACCAAGCTCCCATGAGTTTTAGATAGTTGAGTAGTTGAGCACGAGGCACTTACTCAATGCCTACTATGTACCACTGATTAAGTAAACATGGTTTCATTTAATTTCTTGTCCATTTACTAACCTAAAGTTCATTTTATCAAGACAGAATCATGATTATAGACACTTCTACACCCTCCCTGAGGGCTGCATGCAAACCTATGTTGTTTCTGAAACGCACCCATATTCAAAGGCAGAGGGGCTCAGTGTGGCTGGAGTTTCTTTCATCTCTGTTCAGCTCATTTTTTGGGGTATTTTTTTCTTTTGGGCTCTTTTTTAACAGTTATATTTACATGCTCATATATACGGACCCACGCTAGTATCCCTCTACATTGTGAACTTCATAGCAGCAGGGGTTACCTCATACACAGTTCTAGGTAATTATAACACAATACTCTGGATGAACTGGATGTTATTAATATGCTCCTATGTAAATGATTAAATTATGTGGATCCTCTTAGTTTTGTAGGTTGCCTTTCAGGAAGCTGAAAAGTTCCTGCTATTTACTTCTTAATAATCTGTCACCATGGTCTACCTGGTGCCTACTCCCTGTTATATAAGCAGTGTTTTGCCATGATGTTGTATTTAGCAGAACGCTGGGGTCACTCGATAATCCTCCCAGACTGAGACTCCAACGCTGGTGATTCACCAACTGTCTAAAAGTCTAATTAATCACAGCAGCACCGCAGCAGAACAGCACTAGTTCAGTGTATGAGAAGTACTTCCTCTGGCATGACTGATAATATCGAAGACATAGGCTTGGCCTGGGTCAGGTAGTGTTGGTAAGAATCCAGGCAGCCTTCATAATCACATTTCACAAATTTCACTGAGATTCATTGAACAAGCAAAGGATGGAAAAATGATGTCTGGCATTTTTCTTCATAATTTACTCATGATCTCCACCTCTCACTTAGTAATGGCGATCTATAGGGAGAACTTAAATTGCTCAGTCCTAATGGAGTCCATTGTGTTCAAAGGGGAGACAAGAGTAGTGGAAGTAAAACTCCCAGGTAGGCTTAACAGAAAGTGAAGTTAGTTCAGCTGTTTTGGTCACAGACTGGTCTTCCTCCATCTGAGAAGGCTCTTGTCTTGGATTAAGCTACTTACTTTGGTTTAATGGAGCAACAAAAGGTATCTTAACAGTCAAATTGGCACCAGCAAACACTGGGCTGGTTAATGGGGATTTGAGGTGACAGCAAAAGGACTAAAACTCTGCCAAAGGAAAACCCAAAACTGATCAACATCAGGGTTTTTAAAAAGTCCACTTAGAATTAGAGGTGCTATTTTATTCATTTATTTATTTATTTAGCGGTACTGGGGATCGAACTCAGGACTTTGCACTTGCCAGGCAGGTGCTTATGCCACTGAGCTATATCCTGGCCCTAGAGGTGCAATTTTTAACTGGAACAGAACTATGCAAATGAACATACAAAGGAAATGAAGAGACTGAAATTATTTATTTAGATGTTTACATCTCATGTTAACCTGAGCATTTTAAAAAATAAGGTCTATATCTTAGTTTTCCCCTTATACTTAATAAATCTTTAATAAATTATTGAGTTCAACTTTCTACAAGTTACAAAGCTCTTCTGAAGACATTATATTAGTCCGATATTTTCTACTACCCAAAGTAGCAAGGTGTGATGAATATGTTGTCTAGGGCACAACGAGGTGTGCCAAAATGAATGTCAGCAGGATGGGTTAACTGAGAGAAGCTGAAACGTGCACCCTAGGTACTCATCCTAGGATGGGTAGCTGTCCCTGGTACTGACGATAGAACATGCCCAGGATTTTCACTGTCTGAAGGACACAGCAATAGATAGCTACTTATACAAGTTTCTGAAGGGGAAGTAGTTCCCAGAAAAGAGAAGTATGTCAACAGGAAAACCAGTATCAAGTGATGGTCATAGATGTAGGAAGGTGGGGATTTTATAGGTAGCTGAGACCTGGTTGTTGTGCTGCATCCTGACTGCGTCTCCAAAACCTGAGCTCGTCAGCTGGCTCTAGCCTAACAGAGACTAGGATATGAGTAAAGTATTCATGCATCATAGAATAAAGCAGAAACCTGGGGATAAGGGGTTAAGAGTCTGACAGGCAGCAAGTATATCTTGATGCCATTTAAGTGCCTCTTAAATTGCCCCTGCCAAGTCAGAACTGAAGCTAGACAGGGCAGTGGGGGTACAGGCTGAGCTTGCAAACAGTAGGGTCATGTGACCTGGGTTGCAGGCAGAAGAAGAGTCAAAGTTCAGCATGGCTTGGCTAGCAGAATCACATGGCCCGCCACTATGTTGTTCTGGATCATTTGCTAGCATTCCAATGACTTGAAACTCTTCATGTGGCAGGTCAATGTGGGAAAGAACATTTAAATACTTATACGCTCAGCTAAGGTTGTCAAACTGGGGTCCCTGGACCAGCAGCATCAACATCCCTGGGAACTTGTGAGAGATGCAGATTCGCAGCCCTTGTCACAGACCTGCTGAACTGAGAACTTGGGAGGTGGTGCTGGTGAGGGTTGGGGAAATAGCAATTTGTTCTAGCAAACCCTGCAAGAGTTCCCAAAACATGCTGAAGTTTGAGAAACACTAAAGTATACAATATCTAAGTCAAGTGTTCTATGTTTTTGTGTAAATCACGAACCTGTTTGAAGGTCTAGTGACATGCACAGGCTTCCCATGCTTAGAGTAATGTTTTCAAATATCAGAACTACAAAGGAAAGCAATTACACTGAAATATGGTTATCTGAAATTATACTGAAATAGTTATAAAAATCATGATATAGTAATATATATGCTTCTTTATGAATGTTTTAAATAAGAATATCTCACAGATATAATAACATTCATAATTTTGAAGTAGGGATGTCTTTGAGCAGTATTTCAAGGTGTCAGTAACAACTGTCAGGTGATTTCCATTACTGACAAAATTGCATAGACTACAACTGAAGTACATTTATTACCTACATTGACAATTGAAGAAATGCTAATTTTTAGTTAGCAATAGTAAGAAAAGGATATAATGTTTTTTCATTCCAGTTCATGGGCCTCTGAAGTCTACCCAGGATTGTCTGAAGATCCATGGATCCAGGAGTAAGACGTTCTCTATAAATACTTAATAACCATCGTCTGCCTTTATACTTTAAGTAACCTTATTCCTACTACTCCCATTCTAAGGAGGAGAAAACTAAGACTTAGAGAACTGAAGAAACATATCTAACGATACAGCTAGGATGGAGTGCAGGTTCAGAGCCCTTGCAGAATTAGGTTTCTCTGTCTGATCCACTAGTGTTTCCTCAGTGCCTAGAACAGAGTTTAGCCCATATTGTGTGCTCAATAAGTACTGGCTGGACAAATGAATGAGTGAATTGGATTGAACTGGGTGAGCTCCAAACCTGTCTACCTCAGGAGTCCATGATCTTTCCATCCCCCAATCTACTCACTACTGCTCTTGAAGGCAGCCACTATTCCTTATTCAGACAGCAGGCAGGGAAAGGTAAACTCAGTTCCCTCATCTGCTAAAACCAACAGCTGAGCTCTGATTTAAAATTGATGTTGAATACACACATCATGAGTAACATTATCCCATCAAAATTGGAAAACAATTCAGCAAATTGAGGAGAGGAGCATCTCAGCAAGGAGCATGAGTCCTCTGGTTTTTCTTGGAAGCAGCTGAGCTTGTTTATGAAACAGGCTGCTACCTTCACTCCACATGTGTCCTTCTTTAACTGACAAATTAGTGCCAGCAGGAGAGGAGAGAAGGCAGTGACTAACAGAAGGGGTAGAGAGAACCTAGGGGAATTACAAAATGAGACAAGGAACATGCAGAACTTCTCCTCTTCTGAGCAAGGCAGATTTGCCCCAGGAACATTTCATAGGTGTCTAATGTTCTTGACTCACCACACTTAATTTAATTACCTTAAAGGTGAATTGGATGCTGGAAATTTATTTACTTCACAGCAATTCTAATACTGAAAAATAGTACAATCAATTAAACTCTTAAGAACAAATGTTTAAGCTGGAAATGAAACTTCTATCCAGTCTGATGAACTTTAAACTCGTAAAATAGCATCCTTTATCTGGCTGGAAGAATACACTGCACTCCAAATCCAAGTTATGGGATTGCAGGGCCTGCTTTAGTTCTCAGTCATAATGCCCTTCCTCCTCAATCAGAAATTTGTTTCTCTCTAGGCTATTTGTTTTTGCTGCAATCTGTCATCAATATCATTATTATTATAAAGATATTCATTTGAGCATTTTCCATGGGAAGCATAGAGATAACCACTAGATTTGCACTGAGAAATAAAACATAGTCCTTGCTTTTAAGAAGAGACATAATTTACAGGTGTTTGATTAGGGCTGACTAAAAAGTGTGAGGGAAAGACATTAAGACTGGGAAAAATTAGGACCCAAGGGTGAAACTTCACAGTGGCCTAATTGGACCCTACTCAGTCCTGGGTATCTCCAGTACCTAGCTGGTTTTGGTATAAACAGCAGTTACTGCCCCAAGTTTGATGACTTCACTTTGGCCCAATAGTTCAGCCTAAAAACAAAACTAAGATGGGGAAATTATTGTTCATAAAGGTTTTTACAGATGATTTTTAAATCTAGATGCCACACAAGGGCATGCTTGGCCAAGGTCAGGTAACCCAAGACTGTCCAGTTAATATAGATGCGAATTGCAAATTTATTGTAGGCAAGTGTTCTGACCGAAAAAAAAAATCAAACTCATGGTGGTAATATTGGCATAGATCCTTTACCAAATTTAAAAACAGATTTCTAGCCAGATCATTTGGGAGCATTTTGAAAAGACCATTAGGGTCATCTAAGAGCCATTGTGGGTAAACTCAAAATCAGACGTGCAAACCAATCTTCTTTTTTCTTGTGGTAGTTGTGGCACATGGCAGGTCAAGAAAGAAGAGCAGCGGACAGCATGCTTCTCATTTCAGCTTTTATACGAATCTCTCTAGCTATCTTCTGAGTAATTAAGATAGGTGCAGATCAGTTGCTGAAATTTTAGGTAGATTTACAGACACTCAAGTGTCAGTAGCAAGGAGTATAGATTAATATCAGAATCATTTGCCCTTCACATTGTTATTCAATGCCCTGATGAGGATTGGAGGCTGGCCCATCAAATTTTCAAGTGGCTCTCCCAGCCACCTTTTTCCTAAGATTTTGTCATCTCTGGTTTCCTGGACAAGTCTTTTGTCTTGAGTACTGGTCTCCCTTCCCCTTCAAACTCTGCTCCTCATCCCAGCCCAGAGGACAGGCATAGACAGCAGACGGTTGTGTATGAAATTTTCTCTAAGTGTCTTACAACAGAATGAGCTGCCCTAGGAGGGTCCCTGTGAGGACATTTATATTAGGGAAGGTTTGAGTGGGATGATCTCCAAACTTTTCTTGTGTTTTCTTTCATTCTCTGAGGGAGCAGCATGCAGTGGAAACAGCATGAGCTTTCAAAACAGAACTAACTTCACTCTTTATTCCTTGGATGGGTCTCAGTTTCTTCAACTGCATAATGAGAATCATAATTCCTATTTCACAAAGTAGTGGGAAGGTAATCGATGTGGTCTGTCTAGAGTAGGCAGCTGTTAAATGTTAGTTCCTTCTGTCTTACCATACAGGTATTTTGTAAACAAGCTAACAGGCTTTTTGAGAGGAACCACACAAAGCTCTTGGGGCTCAGTCAGTGATACAGCCCACTAAGACCCTCTCTGCAAGGCCATTACTGCCAAGATAAAATGGCACCAAACACAGTGAGATACTAGGTTCTTTCACCTTGGAAAGTCTTTGATTCTGGCAGAGGTGAAACAAGGCAGTGGGGTAGGTGCAGAAGAATGTGTTGGTCCTCCAGCTAACTTGTCATAAGACCTTAGGAAGGGTCTTGCATTGCCCAGAGTACGAGGGGACTGCCTCAGGGTCCTCACATAAGCAATAAGCAGCAGATTCCCCAATTTTTTGGGTCTGCTCAAGGTTTGAAAAGATATTTATCTGGATCAGAGTCTGGCACCTAGAAGGTGCTAAATCAATAGCAAATTAGTTTTTATTATTATTTATAGCAATGATAGTTTAGAGAGCATATTCCCAAGCTTTCAGTTCTCCAGGCTTACTGTTTAATGGTGAGGGGGAACACTGCTGAAAACCTTGCACAGACACTGTGGTAGAAAACCATGAAGGGAACCTGGTGAATCAGAGGGTATTCAAAAAGCTTGCTATGT
Source organism: Dinomys branickii (assembly GCA_004027595.1). Taxonomy (NCBI): domain Eukaryota; kingdom Metazoa; phylum Chordata; class Mammalia; order Rodentia; family Dinomyidae; genus Dinomys; species Dinomys branickii. The sequence goes on along the minus strand of PVLD010006574.1, from coordinate 71,456 downwards.
TTGGGATACTGAGGTCTTTACCAGTAAAGGGATGGGGAAAAGGGATGCTAGAAGCAAGGCAGCAAGTCTTAGAGGGGCTAGAGGGGAAGCAAGCACTGAGCATGATTCCAAAAGAGGCTATACCCTGTCTGCATGAGTGCCTGGCAGGTCAGGCCTCTCTGCATCTCCAAGAAGCATAAAGGGGTCAACTGGACTTCTCAGACCTAAGATCTTTGGATTCTAAATCTACGTGGCCTTTAAAATGGTATTACCATAGGATCCTCTGGATGGCTCAATGACTTTAAGGATGAAGTCCCAGGATTAATTCCATGCTATTGTTAAAAATCCAAATCTCCTTAGAGACTGTGTGTGGTGTGTGTGTGTGTGTGTGTGTGTGTGTGTGTGTGCTCATGCACGTGCACCTGTGTGCATTGCTTGTAGTCTCACAGTTCCATAGCATTAGTCCTCAGTTGGAACAATTTTCTTTCATTTATTTATCATTCTACAAATATATTTTGCTCACCTGCAGAGTACCCTTTATGACACACACCCCCAAGTTGCTAGTATGTTCTCTACTCATAAAATACATTCTTTTCCCACATGTAACATTTGGCAGAAGGAGGAACATGGTATTTAGTGAGCTCTAAGAAGGTTCATAGAGCTGGGATAGACATATCCCCAGATCTACCCTGCCTTCTTCTCTCTTGATGTGGTTGGTCTAGAGTAGGCAGCTGTTAAATGTTAGTTCCTTCTGTCTTACCATACAGGTATTTTGTAAATAAGCTAGCAGGCTTTTTGAGAGGAACCACACAAAGCTCTTGTATGGTTGAGCTGTTTGGAGGACCTCCATGGCTGCCTTCCTTTCCAGCTTCCAGCTGGGTTGGCCAATGGGGAGCATCGCAGGAGGTCAGAGGAGGGAGAAATGTGGCCTTGGAGTGAGCCTTCCCTCTGACAGCATTGCTCAGTAGGCCCTTGAATAAATGTCACTCTCCCTCTCAAGGCAGCCATCTCTATGCAAATCTCCCACCACCCAGATTCAGAGCTCCCTGTCTTGCTCTTCAAGAGTGGGCTAGTGATGGCCCATGGTTACCAGCCCCAGAGAATTGCTCAGTCCTGGTGCTTTTCTTACTCTGCCCATACTTGGTAAAGAATTTCCTTTTCTAAATGCAACTGGAATTATTCAATTGAGTGTTCTACCTCTTTCCTCCTGGGACCTTGAATGATAAAGTTCACTATCCGAACCTCCTCATGTTGGTAGAGGAACTCAGTTGGCAACTCGCCCAAGATTATTCAACCAGAAAGAAAACTGGGACTCACCCTGAAAAGCCTATGATAGATTTATAGAAAATTGACCCAGATTTTTCTCTTTTCTTGTGCTTAGTCTCTTTTTCTCAGTCCCTAGAAAATGCTGTCAGGAGGTTTCACAGTATAATTAATTATGCTGGCACATCCAATGAGCAGAGCTATGATTTAGGGAGTGTACTCAAGATATTGATAAATTAAATAATGAAAGGCACGTTTCAGTCTCAGTTAAGAGAATCCAACCTGGTTTCAACAACCTCACTTCACTTTTTTAACAAAGAGAAGCATCATATAACTCTACACTGGGACATCTCTTCTCCAACACCAGGGCTTTGTTCCACAATCTATTGTAGCTCTACATGAGGAAGTTAAATGAAATGGCTCACCTGAAGGTTTTTTGTTTTGGTTTTTATGGTACTGGGGACTAAATCCAGGGGCACTCTACCATTGAGATACATTCTCAGCCCTTTTTCTTTTAAAACTGGGCTAGTTGCCCAGACTGGTCTCAAACTTCTAAGACCTTCCTGTTTCAGCTTTCTTCCTGAGTAGCTGGGATTACAAGCATGTGCAATCATGCCTCACTATCTGAAGTATTTGGTTTATGTTTTGCATGTTTTCCTTCTCCTATTCTCTTCCTCCCCCTCCTCTCCTTGTCTCTCTCTCTGTCTCTCTGTCTCTCTGTCTCTCTCTCTCTCTGTCTTTTGTTGGAGACAGCCTATTTAGTTGAGGCTGTCCTGGAACTTATGGTGAGCCTCCTGCCTCAGTTTTTTGAATGCTGGGATTACAGCCATGTGCCACCACCTCTGGTCTATTGGAAGTATTTTGAAAAGTTTGATGTGCTTTATAAAATACATAGCATTACGGTTATTCACCCCATAAATATCTGACTTAGGGATGGCATTAAGAGCAGCCTTTTTGAGCACTGCCTGTTACATCAGAGCCGGGGCGCTGAGCCAGTATTTTAAATCCCCTAAAAACTTAACCGTCTTGCTTCTACAGCTTGGTTTTCCATTAAAGGATTGGTAGTGGAACAAATACAGTTAATAGAGATTCAGCTCTTGGTTCAGGGCCACCACATGCAGTTGTGTAGCTGTGTTCTGCACAATAACAACACATTTGAGGGTATTCACTTCATTAGCACTGTAGATATGCATGTGTTTTATGACCATTTTTCAGAAGGTGGTAGTAGAGTGGCTTATTCTGTTAAAATTGGTACATTGTGGCACTTTCATTTTATTTATTTATTTATTTAGTTAGTTTTGATTGTTTGAGACAAGGTTTCACTCTGTAGTTCAGACTGGCCTTGAACTCATTAGCCCAGGCTGGCCTTGAACTCACAGTGATCCTCCTGCCTTAGCCTCCCAAGATTATGGCAATTTTACAACTCATGGAAATAAAATGTCTTGAGAAAGGGGTACCTTTTCTTAATATGGTATGGTCTTAGCTTAACAAAAAACCAACTATATGAGCTTATGAAAGTTCCTTTTTTCTCCCCTCCCAGTTGTTCTTTTTGAGCAGTTTATTTCTCTTTCACTATATCTATTGTACCTTTTGGATCTTATTTACTTTCAGTTTCTTACACTACAGAGACAATACAATGTTTACACATGCAATTCTGTTTTATTTCCTTATAAGTATGATCTCTGGTTGCATCCATTTACCTATAAAAGCCTCGAGTTTATCTTTCTTTATAGCTGAGTGATACTCCCTTGTATAAAAATACCACATCTTTTTTATCTGTTCCTTGGCTGATGGACATGTGGATTGTTTCCAATTTCCTATCATCTTGGTTTGAAATTCTGTATTATTTTTATTGTTTCTTTAAAAAAATAAAAAGAAAGTTCTTTAACTCAGGTTTTCTAATCTGATCAATAGGCATCCCTTAGAAGATATGTTAAGTATATGCCAGTGGGTTCTACAACATCATCTGCCCATGGGAGACCCCACAAACCTGTATCTCCCTTTCCCACAGAGTCTGAGTGCAACCCATGCTTGTGCCAGGCACCCACTACAACCAAACAGGATTGCAACGTTGGCTGACGTCATTTCCTGCTATTGCCCGAGAAGGCCGCAGATTTCAAGATGGTGAATCAGCGCCTGGAACGTCATTGTTGGTATGTGAGGACACAGAAGTCCCACCAGAGCTCTGTGAATGCTCTCTACATCTCTGAAAGCTATTTGCCCTCTTGTCAATACCTGGCTTTTTCCTCTCCACCAATCTGTGCTCTGCCTTAGTTCACAGATCCAACACAAACAGAGCCTTGTTCTGCATCACGTACTGTGCTTGTGCCCAAGAGCACGTGGGCTCCTGGCTCTACACTCAGCCCTCTGCTCTCTGCCCTTCTGCCTGCCTTCCCTTATCTCTCCTCTATAGACCCATACTGTTGTTCTCTACTAATAAACACTTGATGGCCATTCGGAAATGTTGGTAAAACTCATTATAACTCTTTTGTGTGAGACCCTTATTCCCCTGAAGAGGGGAAAAAATCTCCCCTAGAATCTTTTTTCTTCCTTTTAGGTTCAATACTCTGCTTGCATGAGAAATCCACACACTAGATTCTTTTGGTCATGTAGGAGGCCTTGAAAAACAACGTAGGAATCATTTGTTATAAATAGTCCCTGGTCACCTTTTTTCATCTGAGGCTAAGAAAATGAATATAGTCATAAAATCATTATTGCTCTCTTGGCCCAGACGGTAAATTTAATTTTTTTCTTTCCTCTTAAGTTCAAAAACACAAAACTAATTGAGAGCTGCTGAAATCTTTATAATGCTATCACTTATAATAAATAATAATAGTATAAGTCAAAATACAATTTCTTATACCATTACTATTAAATTCCATGAATTCATCCTCCCCACCTCCAATTTGGCCAAATGCATTTCTGTAAGTGCCTATGAGAGCTGAAAGGAAGATAAAGAATTATGGGCTTCAGTATTTATTCCATGCTGTCCTATTACTGCAGCTATATTACTTCCAGATAAGATGATGTTTTGACTGGGGCAATAGGATTGATGTTCAAATATGGTGTGAAAAGTGGGAGGGAGGCCCTGTGACTGGGGCAGAGGACAGGGGAGAGATCCTTCATCAAGAGTCAAGCTATTTAGACAAGGAAATACATTACTCACACAAGTATACGCAAAAGAAAATAATTTTGAAAGTTGGTTCTTTCAGGATCACAAAGCCTATGGGGTGTCAGAGTGGAGCGCGGCAGATATAAGGGAATTAGAAACACTTTCTATGGTCTGACTTCTGCATCTGTAAAATGCGGTCCCAGCACCACAGGCAATGACATCTTTGCTGTCAGGAGGGCTGAAATCAGGGTTGTGGGTACCTTTATGCAGTTTGGGTCCTGCACTGGAGCACATTGCAGGGATGAGCGGAGGGGCCCCAGTGGCCAAGCCAAGACCTTTTCCTCATTTGTTTTTACTCCTTTGTCTAACCAAGAGCTCTGGAACTTTTTCTAATTGTAAAAAGGACCTGTTTGTGCTCACATCTGCCTTGATGGACATAAGTATTATTCAACCAAAGGAAAGGCCTTTTTCCTAATGTGTGTCTAGTCCTGCCACCACAGAAAGAAGGTGGGGACGGCCCCTCATTGTGACTGAGCATAGTGAGGAACAGGAGACAGAAGAGGCCACGGATTCAGGGGAGAACAGTCTTTTTAAGCTAGGTCACCTGTTCCAAACATTCCCATCTTGCTGAAAAGAAGTCTAAGATCCAGAGTTCAAAAAATGCTTAAATTTTTCTAGTTAAGTTCAAGTAAACTGAAACTGGCTGGCGGTAGTTGACATGGTAACCTGGTGTCTTGCCAGGCAGGTCCACAAATTAAAAGCAGGAATCTATTCCCAAGACATGTTTGTGGGACCCTGGTTTTGTGGCATTTGAGAATCCAACACCTGAGTGCTTCTCTGGCCTATTTCCTGATGGTTCTTCACATTTAGGTTGAGGGTTTCTAGATTCACAAACAATTTAGAGTTCTGAGACTTTCGGCCCCACACCCAAGCCGACCTGATGGCATTCTCTAGAATTCCCTCTTATATCCTGCCTCTTCTTCTAGCTGTTCACCATTCCTTCCATCTAGCTTAGCTTTCTTTCTTCTGGAGCCATCTTTTCATCCTCATTATGAGTCTGAGCCCCTGACTTCTCTAAATTCCCTTGAAACTTGATTTCCTTGGCCCTCAGCCTGGATTATTGCTGTTACCCGTGACCTTCTTCACCCAAGAAGCAGGTCCCTCTGGCCTCTGCCAAACCTACCTCACCAGCAACTGCAAGGTCTTCCATTCGTTCTCTTCCTCTACGCCATCATTGCCTCACCTCAGGGCCCACTGATCTCCTTATACACAGCAGCTCTGACCTCAGCTGGATCCAAGGCTTCACCCACCTGCAGTTTGCTACCCACCGCATTCCCCAACCTCTCCCACTCTTCTCCAGGGTAGTCCTGTCTTCTCATTTTCAGCATTTTATCTTGCTTCTGGGCTCCATGAATGGACTGGAAGGTCTTAGGAGCTCTCCAGTGCTTGCTTCTCCATCTTTACATTTTCCTGACACCTCCCCGCTCTGATTCAAAGGGACAAGACTTCCCACCTCACCCTTCCCAGTCATTCTAGATCCTTCCATAATTCTGTTTTTTTTCAATCCTCTCGTCCTTTCTAACTCTTCTTTCTCTCCCCTCAACTGACTCCTGCATATTTCCACAATCATTCTCCTTCCTTTGCTGTCAAACTCTGCATTTACTTGGCATTTCTTCCTCTGCACCCTGGATTCCACCCACAGTTCTCTCTTTTTTTTTTTTTTTTTTTTTTTCGGTACTGGGGATCGAACTCAGGACCGCCCACAGTTCTCTAAGATGCTCTACCAGAGGTTGCCTGTTACTTCACAGCTGTCAAATACAAAAATCTTTGGTCCACTGCTGTCGTTCTCAGAAAGGTCTCCCTTGAAACTCTCTAACCCTGTGTTTCCATGCCCCAACTGCTCTGCTGCTCCTATGGATTCTCACCATCTTCGCTTGGCTGCCTTTCCTCAGATGAACCTTCACCGTGTGGCCTCAGCATTCTTGCAGTCTCTCTCCTTTTCTGGGAAGGCAGGAGTCCTTCCAACCGCACCAGCTCTGCAGAAAACTCCACTGCATCTCTTGCCTCAAGTTCTCTTTGGATTTCTTACTGGCTTTTTCAGTTGTTAAAAATTGTTTTTATTGTGGTAAAATATACATAGAATACAACTGGCCATTTTAGTCATTTTAAGGGCACAGATCTGTGGCATTAAGTATATTCCTATGCTTGTCCACTCTTCATTCTGCAAAACTAAAACTTCATATCACTTAAATAACTACCCTCTTCCTTCCTTCCCCTAACCCTGGCTAAGCAGCATTCCACTTTTTATCTCTCTGAATTTAACTATTCTGGACATTCTTCACAGGTGGGATCACATGGTATTTTTCTTATGACTGGATTATTTCAATTATAATATCCTCAAAATGAATCTATGTTGCAACCTGCATCACAACTTTCTTCATTTTTAAGGTTAATATTCCATTGTACATATATATCACATTTTTTATACATTATTGATGGATGCTTATCATTTAGCACATTTTAATGATGTTCTCTTTGCCAGGACGTATACTAGTTACAGGTACACACTGAAAATATCTGCCCTTGTGGGGGCACCCTGGAATGGATCTTTCCTTAATATGAGTCCTTTGAGCATATAGACTATTGTTTCCTTTGGTGGCATCCAAGCCCCAAACTGAGCTTCTGGCACAGAGTTAATACCCAGCAAAGGTTTGTTGAATGAGTAAATGAATGAACTTGTGAATATATCAGTTGTATAGAAAAACATAACTTGAAATTCTCTTGAAATTTCATCCCCAGAGAGTGTTTGTGGTGGAAGTTACCTGCAAACACAGCGTGGATCACTCATGTTTTTATTACTGAGAGGTTCTTGTTATTCCATATATCTTGAGCTCCCCAATGTGAATTGCCACTGAACAAGCAGCACAACTACATGGGCATTCTTTTTATCAAGAGCTTAGCATTAAGACAGATTAACTTGGAAAAGCACCAGCCTGGGTATCTGCCCCATCCCTCATTCTTAGTGTGATTAATGGGATGGGGCACATACTTTTTCTACACTGCCTGAAAACATATTGAGTTTATGCCTCATCCTACAATGTTAATATTGTCTCAGAATTACATTATCTCTTACACAGATGGATGGGCCTGGTGCTATGTGAACTGCTGACAGTTTTCCTGAAGTGGAACTAGGATTGCCAAGGAAATCATTTAGCCATGCTTACAGCTAGAAAACATGCAGAGAACTCCAGGAAAGCTAGAATATACAGTTAGGTAGTAAATCTATAGTAGAAGATTGACATAAAGGTACTGCAGACCAAGAGCCAAGACAGTAAGATTAGTAATAATGCAATCTTAACACAGAATCCCTCAAGAGGTCACATCTTCCGATTTGTAACTCGAGTGCCTTAACACTGAGCTAAGACAATAAATATTGTTTGAATGAATGAATTTACATTTGTAGAATATTTTTGTAGTTACTATGTTATTTTATTATTACACTAACTTTACAAGGCAGATAGGTAATGAGCTATTATTTCTAGTTTGCAGGTGAAGAAACTGAGAAGCAAATGGTGTTAGGAGTGACTTGCGTTACCAGATAGCTAGCAATCCGGTCTATTAAATTTATCACAAAGACCTGTTCTTCCACTTTACTCAGTTTTCTTTTCAGCAAATGTTTGGGGAGCAGCTGTTGTGCTCTAGATTTCGTGACTGTGATTGAAGGTTAATGAACATGGAGAAGGTATGATCCCTTTCCGCTGTGATATCGGAGCTTCCACAGGACACAGAGAGGAAAATGACCAATACAACCAAGTTTGCAAGGGTGAGGATGGAGCATGGGCATCATTCTGTGGTGCCTGAAGGTCTGGGGACTAACTTTAACACAGAAGTTGGAAAAGCTAGAAAGGATGTGACATTTCCATCAGAAGAGACTTCTAGGGAGACACAGCAGCTTAAGAACTCCAGCCCAGGAGTGTGCACAAAGGCACAGAATACAAAACAGCCTGCACCTTCAGGTGATTTCAGATGACACGACTGGAATGTGGGTCTAGGGCAGTGGTGGTGAACCTATGGCATGTGTTAGTTTTTAAGACAAAACATGTTAATGTATGAGTTGTTTTTGCTAAAATAAAACCTCTGTTTCAGTATTGGTACTTTGCAATAAATAAGTGGGTTTGGGTCGCAGTTTGGGCACACGTCTCTAAAAGGTTCACCATCACTGTTCTAGGGGGTGAGGAGTGTTGGCCCAGAAGGCAAGATGTAGCAGGGCTAGATTTCTTTAGTAGTCAATCGACATTTATGGAGCACCTACTAAGCCATAGGCTGCATGGACCCTGGCTATCCTGCAGATACTACAAGATAAGACAAAATTCTTGCTCCTGCGGAGTGTTCTTTGTGGGGAGGGGATTCAGAAACTAGGCATGGAATCAGATACATTACTTGCTTACAAATTGATAGCAATACTAAAAAGAACTAAATGAAATCCTGAAAGAGAACAAGAGATAAAGTGAGCATTTCTGAGATGGTGGTTTTTTCAGGGGAACTCTAAATGATGAGCAGCAGATAACAGGCTAGAACCCAGGGAAGGTATCCATGTTGAGGGGGCAGCAAGCGCAAAAGGTCTTTGGCTTAGAGACAGATGGGCAGTAAGTGTGGGGCGACTGCTCTGAGAAAGGTCAGAGAAGGAGGCAAAGCCATGTGAGTCAGGGCTTTAGGCTGGTATTTTCATTCTGAGAACAGTGGAAACCTATTAAAGATTTTAAAGTAAAATGGCATACTGGCATATTTAGATTTATGCTTTTAACATTTACCAAGACTGCCATGTAGAGAATGAATTAGAAGAGCGGAAGAGTGGAAATGGGAAAGCCAGTTAGGACACTATTGCTGCCACAAGGTGAGAGATTATGGTGCCTTGAGAGTAAGTGTGTAAATGTGTATTTTGGAAGAGGAACCAACAGGATTTGTTCTGACGGTGAATATGAGGTGGGGGCAAATGGCAAAAGGAAGATCATAGCCTTGGCTCACACTCAAATTATGGGGATGGTAGCAAGGGGCAGAATAAGAGGGAAACAGATCTTGAGACTTATCAGCAAGGTTGGGCTTGGTCCCCTGGAAAACGGAGGCACTGAATGATATTAAGCAGAAGAATAATAAGTTCAGGTTGGCGCATTAGGTGGTTAATTTGGAGAAGTGGAGAATGGAGGTGAGGAAGGGAGGTGAGTCCATAGTGACTTTAATGGTTGACAGGCATCTTAGTTACTTTTCTCACTGCTGAGACACAACACGGGACACCCACAAGTTAAAGGAGGAAAGGTTTATTTCAGCTCATAGTTTGTGGAGGTTTCAGTCCATAGTGGGCTGGCTCCAAGGCAGGGTGGCGCTGCAGAGGGGCATCACACAGGCAAAACAGCCTACAGTAAATCAAGCAGGAAGCAGGAACAGCCTGCGTGCTTTCTGTCCTTTTATATCCTATCCAGGCTACAAACCTATTGATTGGTGCCACCCAAGGCCAGGGTGGGGCTCCCATTATTCACAACCAGAACCACACTACATGGATTTACTTTTCACACACCCTTACTGCTAGTGTCACACACCCTAATCCAGCATCACAACCCATGATCCAGCCACCCCACCAAAGCCCCACCCATGAGCACATGAGGCTTAGGAGGGACAGCTAGATGCAAGCCATAACAACAGGAGTGTTGAGGCCCTGAAATAAGGCACAGACCCCAGGCTGCCTATAACCTGCAGGTATTCAACCCTGTTAAGATAATGAAGGAAACTGTGGTTCTTTTCAAGGAAGTATTAGTAATTCAACCTGATAAGGGAAGCCCGCTGGGCTGAAGGTAACTCACACATTTTTAGGTTGTTTACTGGGGCACAACTGGGAGAATCAGGGCTGCTTTGAGATCCTCAAGCAGGAAGGCTGATAAATTCCCTACTGGGTGGGACAGTGTCAGCAGTTGTCTAATGGTGTGTCTTCCCACCACTGAGAGGGAAGGGGTGTTCACAGGTCTGCTCTTCCACAGACCTTTGGGGCATTAGCAACTCCAGAACAATGGTGCTCTCTAAAGCTGATAAAAAGATTTTAGGGGGCAGTGGTGAGTTCCCTGTCACAGTAGGAGTTCAAACAGCCTGATACGTACTGGCAGGGCCTTCAAATGCCAGATAGTAATTGTACAAGATGTCCTAAGATTCGCCTTCCTTCCAGAGCTTCTAGTATGCCTAGGGCTCCAATGAGCCTGGGAAGAGGTCTGTGTTGGGCTGAGCCCCCTTGAGGCAACTGGAATCTCATTCTGGGTGAAACGGTTAAAAAGGACACTGTAACTGAGACTGCAGCTGTCTTAGGCCCTGTTAGTGGCTAGAGGCTTCAGAAAACTACTTCATACTAAGTGGGTGCAGGTCAGCTCAGAGGCCACAGCAGTCTCATCAGGGCATTAATGGAACAGCACAGAAATCATCATTCCAAGCGGCCAGTACCAGAACTGTCCGGTTCTTTCTACAAGACAGCCAAAGGGCACTATAACATCCCTGAAGAAAAGACAAAGAGAGGTTGGAAGAGGTCAGACAAAATGATGCTGAGTAGTTGGGGAAAAACAGAAAGTACCTTTGGTTTAGTTCGGCAGCTATTAGTAGCCCCGGCGGGGCTGTTTACTGCGATTCACCATGGGGCGAATAGATATGAAAGAAAATTCATTCCTCATGTGGAGAGGGTGTAATAAAACCCACACGGACTGGTACAGATATTCCCTGATTGCTCCAGGTTAGTGGCTTGCCTTCCCAGAGCTCCTTCTCCCTGGAGAGGCTCACTCCTAACCCGATGATCTTTAGGGTTGGTGCTTTCCGAGGTGACTGGGGCCCAGGGAAAGATGTCTCTGCGAGGCGGAGAGGCTCTTGGTAAATCTCTGTCAGAGACAGCTCTTTGGGGAAGTAGGACTCTATTTCTTTTCTTCATGGACATAGTTTTTGGATCAGGCATCGAGCTTTGGGCGTTTAACTTGTTTATACTGATTTTTCATGTTTCGTGCTCTTCTTTCTATTATTCCATCAAAGGTTTTAACAAATACCAACTGCTTTTCTTGCTAGGTAATATTTAGTGGCTACACTATAGCCTGCGGTGGGACAGCAAGAGGCGAGTAGAGAATGAGACAGTCGTCGTGAAGGGAAAATACAGCTGGTCTCAGGCACAAACACAGCGAATTCCTCGGGGGCAAATGGATCGGACTTTTAGAAAATGTGAAACTTTAGAAGGTGAGCAGGATTCAGGGGGTGCGTAGAAGACAGGGAGAGTGCTTCGTGCGGGCCATCGGGCAACAGCCTCGCCTCTGGATGAGGAAGCTGCTAAGAGGAGAAGTGCTGACAGGGATGTGGACGTGTTGGAATCCATGTGTACTGTGCATGGAAATGTCAAATGGCGCAGCCACTATGGAAACAATAGGGCAGCTCCTTGAAAATTAAAAGTAGGTCACAATCTAGAACCCCACTTCATGGAGAACAAGGTCCACAATCCCTTTTAAATTATTCTGGCCCTGGTTAGCCTGAATTAACACTTACGTGTGGGCACTCAGATGCATTTCCTTTGAGACACACACCATCTACAGTGGTTTGGCGAGAGCAGCAGGAGCATGGACATCTGCTGGGAAAGCTTATCTGAGGTTTATACTTCTAGTTCCATCTTTGACCCATAGAGTTAGACTGGATTCCCAAGTGATTCGTAGGCACAACACTGAGAAGCTCGGATTAGGTGTCCACCAAGCATGTCCAGTCCTAGGCTGTATCTGAGGGTAAAGAATTAGAGAGGTTCCCCAAGTTCCCTCAGTGATTCTGATTTAAGGGGTATTTTTATTTTGTGGAAAAGGAAAAAAGTTTAGGAGTGAAATCTGAGTAATGTGTGAGGAGTCCCTCTCTGAAGATAGGCAGAAGGGAAGCCTGAGTTCCGATATAAAAAGACATTTGCTTCTGGAACACACACACACACACACACACACACACACACACACACTGACCTCAAGTACCTGTGGTCACATGTGAGAGGCTTCCCTGAAACAAAAACTTCTAGAGGAAAAGAGCATTGGCTATTGTGAACATTTTAAGCAACTGGTAATAATTTTTGAATATTCAATACTTAAATAACAGTTCTAGCTTTGACCTTGTTCAGCATCACTGACTTCAGCTTCATCAGTCACAGAAGCATGTTCAACACATCCCTGTTTTCCCCCAATACGTAACTAGCTCCTTTAAAAAATGCAGCTGAGGGAGAAAGGCTTAAGGAGAACAAAGGTTCCTTCGACCATGGAAAAAGCTATTTTAAGAGTGAGTTAAATCCATGAAAGCTCTCAGTGCTCAAGTGTACAACCCCTTCTCGGTCCCTCCTTCTCTCACAATTTTTAATGAATATAAAGTCTAAAATCTGGAGAAAAGAACATTTCTACCTTCTAGAAAAATATCTCATTCTGGGTTCTCATAAATGCCTGGAAACCTTCGTTCATGAATGAATCCTACTCTCTTACTGAATTTGCCAAAATAGCAATTCACCCTAAACTATGAAAAAAGAAGATCAGGTGCTGAAAACTTAGATACTAGATTTCTTAACACATCTTTCTTCTTTTGTTCCAATTTATTTCTAATAGAATGCCTTTTACAACAACTAAAAACAAAGCTTTCTAAACAATTGGAATGCAGACTTTGGGGACTTTAGGGAGACAAAAGAACAAAGGTGAAGGTGTGGCGAGACATTTGGAAAGAGAAAGTTTTGTGCCCAAGGCAGTTGGGAGGTAACAGTTATATTTTGCAACTGTGACCTGTTTGTGACTCAGGTTTGCGGTTTGCCACCTTGCAATCAGAAGAAGAAAGACCAAGCAATAGCTTCATTTTTCCACCCCTTGGACCAGGATTCCCTGTGTTATGGGTGTAATGGAAGCTCTTACCTTGGGTTTAGACCAAGGTGAGCAGTGGAAATGGCCAGAATACCCTGGCTTTCCCATGGCCTCTCCATCTGGGAAGGAGAAATAGTCCCAGAAGATACAGAGAGGCTGCTGGGTGAGCAGGGAGTAGGAAACAGACTTGCTGGCTGTCCTCCCTCGCAGCCAGAGACAAAAAGGCTGGGGCTTCTTTAACTAATTCCTTCTGCTTTGGCAAGAAAGAAAGGTCCCTAGTAATTGACATTCTTGAAGCCCCTGAAGAGTCCCTGGTGATAAGTGTTTGCTATTTTAAAACATAAAAATATCAGATGAGAAGATCAATCAGTGAATAAATCAATATTTATTTAGCATCTACAATGTATTTAGCACCAGACCAGTTAAACATGTGCAGAAGTAAGCGTAAAGTATGGACCTAGCCAGAAGGAGACACTTCCACAACACTTATGAATAGCCTTTAGAATTCTGAAGAACCTGAGTTCAGATCTCAGTTTTAAGGCTTTGGAGAATTGCTTAATTTTCCCCAAGCCTCAGTTTTACTCCAGGTAAAAGGAAGCTAAAATTTACTTCACAGAGTTTTACAACTATTCAATGTGTACAATACTTGTAACATGTTTAGGGTACAGAAAAATTTCAATAACTAGTAGAAAATAATATCTTTGGGAAACCAGAAACACATAATTTGTAAACAAAGATGGCACCGGGTGTAGACAAGCCATAGACACGAAGAGTAAGGAACAGCAAATTCCAGACATTCTCAGAGCAAGTAGGTCACAGAGTGCTATAGTTTAGATAGTTTTCAAAGAGCGGAGAAAAGAACAAAGTGGGTTAAATTCTACTGGGACGGCTTTGTGAGGGAAGTGATTCATGAATCCGGGGCCCGGGAACACTAGCTGCACCTGTCCAGCTGTATCTAAGCTGTGCAAGTCAGACTCAAGGATAAGTGGGCTTTGATTTTTCTACCACTTTATCTTTTACTAACCCCTCACACTTAAAACACCTCAATACCTAATCTTTTCTTCTCAGTTCATTGGTCTTCCCACTCTATTCTAGGAATTTTTAAAAAATCGACTTTATTAAGGTGTTGTTTGTGTGTGATAAATGACATCTGCTTAAAGTATACTATTTGATGATTTAGAATAGTCTTTATATCAGGAAACCACAATACATTCAAAATGTAGAACGTTCCTATTTTCTCCAACCCTCCTCTCACCACAAAGATTCTCTCATCCCTTTGAGGTCAATCCTACTCTTCAGTCTGCCACATGCTTTCTGTCATTAAGGATTAGAATAGTAGATTAGTTGACATTTTCTAGAATTATATGTAAATAAAAGCACTACGATGTGACTTTTTTTTCTCAGCATGATGATTTGAAATTCAACAACATTCATGTCGTTGTATCCCTCAATAGTTCCTTTTTCACTGTCAGGTAGTGCTTCATTTTATAGATAAATCACAATTTCTCTGCCCAGTCACCTGCAGATAGAAAATGGGGCAATTCCAGCTTTGTACTGCTTTGAATAAAGCTAGTGTAAAGATGAATGGCAGATCCTGTGTGGACATATTTTAATTCTCTTGGATAAATACCAGAGTGGAATGCCTGAGTTATGTGATAGGCACATGAGTAGTATTTTAAAAAACATCTAAACTATTTTCCAAAGTGGTTATATCATTTTACGTTCCAGCCAGCCGTATAAGAAAGTTTTAGTTCTCTTTATCCTTGACAGCATTTGGTATGATCAGTCTTCTTGATTTCAGCATCTTTTTCCATGTTTCTATGCCCAAATCCTACCTGTAGAACTTATTTTATGTGCTATCTAAGAAAATGTCTTGCCCGTTTCTCAGTTGGGTGGGTACAAGTAACTTGTCATCTGTAACAAATATTTTCTCCCCTGTTGTGATTTGGTTTTTTCTTTGTTTTGGTTTGGCTTTTTTAAAAGGAATTCTTTAAGAACTAAAAGTTTTTAAATATTGATAAAATTCTCCTTGATCAATATTTTCTTTTGTAGTTCATGATTTTTGAGCTGAGAAACCTGTGCTTCTTAAGTTTTCAAAGTTTTTTCTTAGAAATTTTCTTCTAGAAATTTTGTGGCCTAGATTTCTCTGTTTAGGTCTATGATTCGTTACTAGTTAATTTCTTAGGCATTTAAACGGCTGGGGTTCTAAAGCCATTTCCCATACTAACAACTCCTCCTTTCTTCCTCCATCCCACATCTCTCCTTCATACTCCACACCCTCATGTCCACATGCGTATCCATTTGCAGGCCTTTAAGTTCCTGAAAACTCCACATCTCCAAACTGACATTTGTGCCTTCCTCCCCATGCTTTTGCTCCTTTGTTTTTGCTTGCTTTAGTGAATGCCTCCATCTGCCTGATTGGTCAAGCAAAGAATACCTTGCTCTTTCTCCCACCCATCTCCATCACCAATCCTGTCCTCTAAATTTTTCTCTGTATCTCACTTTCTAGTCAAAATCATCCTCCCTTAACTCTGGGCTTGTGCCAAGGTCTGAGGTCTCTGTACCAACTCCTGCCCTACGTCCAGCTTTCTCAATGTCCTAGTCTTTTTTTTTTTTTTCTTTTCCTTTTGTCTTTTTGAGACAGGGTCTCGCTATGCAGCTCGGGCTGGCCTTGAGCTCACTTTGTAGCCCAGGCTGGTCTCGAACTCATACCAATCCTCCTGCCTCAGCCTCCTGAGTGCTGGGATTACAGGCGTGCACCACTACGCCCGGCCTCAATGTCCTATTCTTAAAACTACTTCAGCTTTGGCTGGTTCTGAAGATAAAGATTTTGATCCTAAATGTTCACAACCAGTCCTCTGCATTTCTTTGTCTCTAGCCTTCTTTCCAAGAGTCCTCTTTAAATCCAGCTGCATATTTTACCTGATTTCCTAAAAATCACCCCACCTCTTTCCCTTCTTAGCTTTCATATAGCTCTCCCACTTCTAGAAAAATTCTTGCCACTTGTCCCACTGGCCTTTAATTGCCACTTCCCTGGGGAAGTCCACACCAACCTTCCAGTCTGGGTCGGGTCCCCTCTTGTAAAAGCACATGGAAGTCAGTGCCTTCCCTCATGCATCACTACATTAATTGCATTAGTATACATGTAACTATAATGTAATGTTCATTTCCTTCTCTAGAACGTAAACTGTCTGAAGATAATGACTCATCCTGCTTTGTCACCAGCTCTACTTTTACCCTAACAGCACACAACTCTGTACATACAAAATAATTGTTATCAAAATAAGTACTTAGTAAATGAACAATTAAGTGAGTGAAGACTAAAAGAAGGGCAATCCTGGATGAGGTAGGAATGAGGCAGGTGGGCCCTGTGGTAAGGTCTGGCCAAGACAGGGGAGTCAACATGGAACTGTGAGGTTGTGGGAAAGACATTCGTTGCTTTTCATTTTGCATTGGGATTCAATAAACACTTTTCTTTCTTCAATCATGTAAGCAGACGATTTATTACGGCAAGTCTGGTGGGACTTACATTGCTCTGATCAAAACCAACCTTCAGCCAGCTTTAGAAGCACATGGTGAAACAGTTTCAGCACAAAAGATGCAGATGTGACTTTGAATTCACTGAACATAGCAGCTACTGATTAAAAAGCAATTAAACGCAGGAATCAAAAGGCACGGGCAAGAGGGGAAAGTTCAATTAGAGGAGAATATTTTCATAAGCCAATTGGAATGGAGTTGTTTTCACTTTTCCTCTAGAGCTTTTGCAAATCCTATTCACACAGCTGTGAAAGGCCAGCTCAAGCCTGACTCATAGGGTGGGAGAGATCAGGCTCCAGTGATTTCAGTGAAGGCTCAAGCAGGAGAAGAACTGGAGTCTGGGGCCACGCTCAGCTTAAGCTCTGGTGCGGCAGGAGGATGCATGCAAACTTAGTCATTTCCATACTGCCTCAGTTTATCCAATTACATATTATGTATGCATCCTGCCTAGGAGTGGCTCATTATTCAATTTACCCTGTGTGCACAACACAATTCTGCTAATGCACAGCTGGGGATTTTGTGATGTGCAGAACACATTCTGGCTCCCAGTTCCCACACATGTCTTAGGATGGAGGGCTGGGCAGGAAACATCTCTCTTGCTTACACTTTCACTGAAAGCCCGTGATAGTTCTGCTCTCTGTTTCCCCAAATGGCCAATACTATATTCTCCCAGCTTCCCTAGTGGTAGCTAAATTAATGGGGCCCACTTGTATGGGGTGGTGGAGGTGCTGTTTGATATGGGACATGCAGAGGAGGCAGTGTCTTCTCATTGATTCCCCCTTCCCGCCTATATAATGTGTCACCTCATAGGGCCATGGATGAATGTCCTGGAGGCGGGAGGATCTCCTCTCCTCACATCTCTTTTGGAGAGACCATATCACATAGTGCAGGGACATTGGGCTCTGGAGCGAGATCTTCTGGGCTCACATTCCAGCTCTGTTCATTCCTAGCTATGTGACTGAGTAAGTTCAATCTCTTAACCTATCAAATAGGGGTAATAATGTGTGACCTCACGGGACTATTGTGAAGATCAAATGGGAAAAAATAGTTAAAGGCATTCAGAATAATGCCCAGCATATATGGTAAGTGCTAAAATGGGGAGGACCTGTTGTAATCTAAATGTAACAAGCTTGGTTAGCAGAGAATATCCTTGTTTTCTGCTTCTGGTCAGGGGCCTTATTTTAGGCTTGCCTGTCACAAATGTATTGAAATGATCTTACTCCTCATCAAAGCCAACTCACAAATCAGCACAACACTACTTTTATGTTTTAATTTGCTAGTATTGCTCAGTCAACACACATTTAGTGAATCCCTCTTTCTGTGACAGGTGCTATTGTTCTACCATTTGTAGACACCAAAATGAAAGTACAGTGTTTGAGCTGAGGAGACAGAGACACTGGTGGGAGAAATGGACAGAAAGGCATGTAGCTCATACATTCACACAAGCTTGGGACTGTCACTTACAAATGCCTTAGGGGACCAGGGAAAGAACACTTGAGGGCTGGCGTGTTCAAGCCAATCTCCCCAAGAAGGTGCCACTCCTACACTGTAGGTGGCTGTACATCTCAGGCCTTTAGAATCTTCCTTCTACTGCTGATATTTTATTTCTTTTGTGTATGTAATGGATTGTGATATCTTGAGCATATAATTAAAATAGACCCAATAGATTCAACCAGCATTTACTGAGGCACTGTGCTAAGAGCTTTCAAACACATTAAATCATTTAACCAATTCTCTGTGAGGACATCCAGATTTCTTCAGAAACCAGGATGCCAGAGAGAATAATTTTTTGATGGATGGAGTCCATTACCAGTTTAGGCCATGAGCCCAGGTGATTGAAAAATGAATAAATCAGGCAATTGTCCTGGTGTTGCAACTCTCTCCAATTTTTAAACTTTCTGCTACTAATGGAGATATTATCTGACTCTCCTGATGATAAAAGAATTAGCTCATTGAACACCACACAATCATCAGGATTGCAGCTTTGCTTTTTCACCAGTTCCAGAGTGTTGTTTAATTTTTAAACTGTAAGTCTGGCTGATGTCTTTTGCTTCTTTGTGTAGGATTTCTTTCTTTCATCTCCAATTATCTCAGTTGTATTATCTGTACTTAAACCTGGATTGTGTGTGTGTGTGTGTGTGTGTGTTTGTGATATGATTTCAGAGAAAGAGAATTTTTTCTCCTTTATTTCTCCTCCTCCATCTCCCTGCACTGCACTCTGAGATCACCGGGTGAAACCCTGTCAGTCAAATCCCCACATCCAAGCTCTTAAAAGATCTCACCTGGTTCAAACCCTCCCTAGAGATGGAGACTGAAAGAGGACTAGAGATGGTGGCAGGGTCCCCTGTTCCCCTCTGTGGAGGCCAGCATCAGGGAGTGAGTCAGAATAGTCATGAGGCTGTCTCTGGCATTAACCCCAGACCTGTTTTAAATAACGCATCTAAATGTTAATGCGCACTTAAGACAACAGTGCAGCTCATACTCTTCCCAAATTGATTCATTTTGCAGTGAGCCTGATGCAATTTACTGAGTATAAAAATGTCTCCAGCAATTAGGGGAACAAAGGGGCAAAGCTGGCAGGCTACAGGGATGACAAACAAAGCAAGATGATGTGAAAGCTGGGGCCAGAATTAAATTTCTTTCTGAATCAGACATTTTTGGGAATGTCAATAACAAACAAGAAAGGCCTCCTTTGTCTGAAAGAAAAACTTGAGGATTCTCCCTTGGGAATAAAAGATGCAAACAGTCTAAGGAGCGCTTTTTGTGAAATATGCTTTAGCCTGTCTGATTCCTATCAGCACCCACTGTAGGGTGGCTGGGGTTCGAGCACCACGATGCTGCTATTGAAAGAGTGAGCCAAGCTGACACTCCCATCAGTGGGGGGAGGAGATGCCAAGAGACTGATGAACAGGCCTCGTGGCCCCTTTGTTGGTAAGGTCACGTCTGAAGAATAGGACTCTGGAGAATACGCTGCAGAAGAAATTAATATTATTTAGTCTGGAAAAAAGTTAAGAGAGATGGAAACTATCCTCAGCAGGATGACAAACTGCTTTGTTGGGGAGAAATAGGCTCATTCTATATAACTTAGAATACAAATAAAGGATATGATGGTGAAATAGGAGAAGCAATTAACATGCATATCAAACACTGAAATTATTCTATGTGCTTTATATACATTATTTCAGTACTACTTCAAAGGGAAATTATAGTATCAAATACAATCCTATGTTGCAGTACCAAGAACAGAGTAAATATATAATGTACATTAGTCATCACTGTTAAAAAGAATGTCCTCACAAAGCTTCTATAGGGCAAGTACTACTATTCCCATTTTATGGATGAAACATTGGACGCTTAGAGATATTACTAATTCTTTAGAGACACTGGATAACCAAGTTATAAAGCCAAGAGTCCATTATCAAACTCAAGAGCTAAAGCTGAGTTACAATGTGATTTTTTAATTTAATGAGAAAAACAATAAAAACAATGATGCAGAATTTCAAAACAAGATAATAGGAAATTAACAATGGTAAATAAATGGTGTATTGTTATCTTCAAAGTAATTGCTTAGGTTACAAGATATAGGCATGAAAGATTGATCAAGCAGTATAAGCACAAACCATTCCCTTCAATGAACTAAAAGAAATTAGTAGTATAACTCTCTTAGCTATCTTGTGTGTGTATGTGTGTGTACATATATATTTTTTTTCCTTTCCCTTCCTTCTTTTCTCCTTCCCCCCATCCCAGTTGTTCTTTCTTTTGGGGTAGTTTCTTTCTCTTCCACAATTATCTGTTGTAGATGTTGGATCTTATTTACTGTTTCAGTTTCTTATGTTAGGGAGAAAATACGGTATTTGAACATGTGAGCCTGATTTATTTCACTTATGAGCATGGTCTCTAGTTGCACCCATTTACCTATAAAGGCCTTGAGTTTAGAGGTGATCTGTTTTCTAACATGGCTGTTATGGTCTGTGTCTGGGTCTTCCCCCAAAGGCTCATATGATCGTGGGGGCAGGCTTTTAGAGTTTGATTGATTATGGGTGTGAGAGCTACACCCACCCCGTAGGGGGAGAGTCTTGCATATGTAAGGGGAAGAAAAAAAGCTGCTGGCCGCCCTTCCTACCCTTTGGCTTTTACTGTGTTCTGCTGTCCTGCATGTTTATGCTCTGCCATGTGCCACTCTGCCTTGGAGCCAGCCAAGTACAGACTGAAACCCCCACAAACTGTAAGCTAAATAAGCTTTTCCTTCCTTAATTCTGGGTGTCAGCTGTTTTGTCTCAGCAGTGAGAGACATGTAACCAAGACAATGGCAAACATCCTACTTGTTAGAGCAAGGCAAGTCAAAGCTGGCTGAACTTTGGAAGATGTTCTTACACTGGTGTGGAATGAAGGTAAAGAGGTTTTATCTGGTGACTTTTAAGTTTTTTTATGCTACATGATTCTGTGATTGAAGTTTTTTTCAAGTTCTGCTGGTTGGACTACGCCTTTAACCCATAAACAGCCATGTGAGAATGTGTAACTGGAGAAGCAGCCACAGAAGTTCAAAGACACAAGGACTACAGACAGCTGGTATAGGGGCTTTATTTTAATCTAAACCCTGGCACTGCCAATTACTGAATTTCCTGGCTTACAGTGCACATATAATGAACCTGCTGCCACCAGCTGTCCAAAACCCAAGACCAGCCTTAAGTTAGACAAGGTGGCAGAGGGTTAATCAAGGAAACTGACAGACAAGCAAAGCTTTTCTGACATGGGACAGTCCAGATATATTGAGAGGATGACCCAGCGTGCTCTAGCAGACTCCCCAAGGAAGGTGACCAAGCCCCTGAGAGGAAGGCTAGAAAACTCCAGACAGGAGTAACTCCACTGTCTGCAGGTAAATATCCAGTAGAATACTGATTAGAATTTTACGCAGACAGGGAAGAATTTTAGTCCTGAGAGAGAAAAACAACAATGGAGGAAATCTTTAAGGAACAGTTGGAGAGAAAGCAATTGGAATTCATCCTAGCTTGTCTGAAAAGATAAAACACTCAACAGGAGTCAGTGTGGTTAAGTGGTGATGTGAAGAGTAGTAAACTAAGAAAAAGGAAGAACTGGGGAGAAATATCAAACAGAGGTCTAACGGGGAAGAACAGAAAATATGTAGGAAATAACCCAGAAAATTAGAGGAAGTAAACACAGCATGGAAAGGGCCATCAGCCAGAATCAGAATGATTTTACTTCCAACATCTGCTCGTCAGTGTCGTGAGCGCTACAAATAAAGATGATACAGGCCAAGTCATTCTGTCTGATCTAGAAGAAACTGAGCTACTATGCAGGACAGAAATGGAATTGTGGCCAAGAGTTTTCTCCATATTATTTTTTTGTTGTTAAATCATGTCTCTAGTTTCCAAAATGTTTCTGGTCCAATTAAATTAGAAATTTGTTCATTTAATAAGCATTTTCTGATGGAAAGACATTCCTTGCTTGTGCATTAGAAGAACTAACATTGTGAAAATGGCCATACTCCCAAAATTGTTGTACAGGTTCAATGCAATCACAATTAAAATACCATTAACATACCTCACAGATCTACAGAAAACATTCCTAAAATTTATCTGGAACCAGAAGAGACTCCGAATAGCAAAAGCAATCCTGTGCAACAAAGACAAGACAAGCGGCATCACAATCCCTGATTTGAAATTATACTACAAGGCCATTGTGATAAAAGATAGCCTCTTCAATAAATGGTGCTAGAAAACCTGGCTCACCACATGTCGAAGACCGAATCTAGACCCATGTCTATCACCATGTACCAAACTCAAATCAAAATGGATCAAAGATTTAAATATTAAAACAGAAACACTAAATCTATTGGAAGAGAAAGTAGATAAAAATCTTGGAGACATAGGGTAGGCAAAGAGTTCACGAACAAAAACAAAACTGCACAGGAAATACTTCACAGAATCGACAACTGGGATCTCATCTTATTGAAAAGTTTTCACACATCTACAGAAATCACCAACAGAGTACAAAGAAAACTCACAAATTAGGAAAAAAATTTAGTCGACTGTCCCTCAGACAAAGGACTTCTATCTAGAACATATAAAGAACTAAAAAAAAAAAAAATCAGCCCCCCCCCAAATTTAAAGACCTAATCCAAAAGTGGGCATCTGAGATCAATACACATTTCTCACATGAATACAAATGGCAAATAAATGCATGCAAAAATGTTCAACATCATTAGTCACTTGAGAAATGCAAATTAAAACAACACTGAGCTTCCACCTCACTCCAGAAAGAATGGCTATTATCAAAAAATCAACTAATAACAAATGCTGGCAAAGCTGTGGGGAAAAAGGAACCCTTCTCCACTGTGGGTGGGAGTGTGGACTGGTGCAACCCCTGTGGAAATCAGTCTGGAGATTCCTCAGTAAACTAAGACTAGAGGTCCCATTCAATCCAGCTATTTTCCTTTCAGGTATTTTTCCAGAAGAGCTACAGACATCATTCCACAGCGATATATGTGCACCCATGTTTATAGCTGCTCAATTTGTAGTAGTTAAATCATGGAAGCAAGCCAAATGTCCATCCACTGAGGAATGGATAAAAAAGATGTGGTGTTTTTATATACTAGAATATTACTCGGCTATAAGATCAGACCCACATGTGTAAATACCATAGTGTCTCACTAGTGTAGGAACCTGAAAGAGTAAATGAAGTCTGAAAGGTATAATAGGTATTGTGGCAGGGAAAGAAACTGCTCAAAAGGGGAGGGAACAACTGGGATGAGGGAAAAGAGAAAAATAAAAAGGGAAAAATATGTATATCATACCCACACACACAGGATAACTGAGAGAGTCATACTACCAATTTCTACTGCTTTATTGAAAGGAACAGTTAATGTTTAATTGTTTGATCAGTCTTAAATGCCTATATTTTTAAAGTGAGTAACCAATTTGAAGATAATATGTAATACAATATCTATTATCAATTTGCTATCACCTTGTCTGAATCTAGCAGACTCCCCAAGGAGTCTGCTTCTATTGTCTGGGTGTTTCTTTGTGTATGTCTGTTTATTAATGTGTTTTTGTTCTGTATCTTTACAAATAAAAAGCAATTTCTGAATACATAATGAAGAGATTTGATAATAATGCCCATCCTTTTGGTCCTAGCTAGGGTGGGTACTCCCTGAATGGCTGGAAGCAGAAGATCCATAGCCTGCAATATTTACGTGTGAACTCTCTCATCAGGGTCTTGACCTGGGGACTTGATAAAGCCCAGTTAAGAGTCACTGAGGTTAGTTTCAAGGACTCCAGGGAAAGTTTGACAGAATTAACAACACAATGTAGAATGACAGTTTGGTTTTTGGACTCTCTCTCTCTTACACTTCTTCCAGTGAAATAAACATTGAGTCAAGAAATGGGGCCAGTGATGAAGCAGCGTAGCCCACCACTGTTTTCCTGGACTCTTATGATGCAGAGGCATTTGAGATGCAGAGTGCAGGAAGGGCCCTGGATCCTTAGGATCCTGTACCTTTTGGCTAGTGGTCTCAAGAAATATCCCAGGGCACTGCCCCTGGATGTCATGTCTTGGGCCCAGCCTGATCTCAGTGAAAAGGCTATGGCCTTCCTGTGTGCTGTCCCCTTCTTAACTATAAGACTTACCTACGGGCAGAGGAAAAATCAGCAGTAATTTCAAAGCAGTGAGAATGCTCATTCGTGGAGCTTAGCAATGCAAGATGCTCTTAAGAATAGACATGGCACCAAATCTGTATGTAGACTTTGTGCATCCTTTTAAATTTGCAATCCCATGGCTGCTATAGCTCTTCACTAAGGCACTGAACCATAAGAGGGTGCATTTCCGCAAAGGTGAGAAGTTTAGCTAGGCATATTCATATGGCACTATGAACAAAACAGAAAGGAAAAGGAAAACTGAGAACTAGAGGAGGCAATAAGAAACATGGAGGTTCATTCTAAAGCCAGGAGAAAATGGTAAGCTGAGCTGAGCTTGAGCCAGGAGTACATTTCCAAATTCCATAGAAGAGCCTCTGTCTCTATCACTTGAAGACCAGAGGCATTGGACTCAGATGGAAATTCAGGAAACAGGAGAGTTGAGACCTAGCTCCCTCCGATCTAACTTCTGAGACCTTCAGTAGTGCTAAGAATAATTCCTGATGGTCCCTGTTACCAGGACTCTCTGCCCCTCAGAATGGGCTTCTTCCATGGGACAAGACCTTAGAGTTTCCCCCTTTATTTTGAAAATGCAAGAGGAAGGATTATATTCACATCACAGAAAATACCAACTTTGGTATTTATGAAGAATAAATGATGGCTAATAAAAACAATTTATACTTATCATGCAATAGCAGAAAACTGGCTGGAAGCAGTTATGGCGTTAGACTGCCTTGGTTCAAGTTCAGGCTTCTTACTAGCTGTGTGACTATGGGCAGAGTGCTTAACCCCATGAGCCTCAGCTTTCTTACTGAAAGAGATATAAAGAGCACCTCCCTCACTGAGTGGCAGTAAGCATGAAAAGCACTTAGAATGAGGTCTGGCACCACAAAATGAGCCCCGCTCCTCACTGCCTTTATGCAAATGAAGGGGAAAGCAGGACAGTGAGAACTCCTGGGACTCCAGACCCTGGCTCTCCCCTAGCCAATGGCTTCTTTCTTTCTCTATCCCTCATGCCCTTAGGAGCCAACAGGGAAGGGATACTGCTTTCCTACAGAAACGGGCCAGTAACTGGATTGTGAATATCACAAGGCCGCTTGGTCTCACTAGTGTCCGACACTACTTGGGAAACCCTGAGAGGGCTTTCCAGGGGAGGAGCCCTGGAGCTGTGCTGCAGGGTGCAGAAGGGTCCTTTATTCCCTTTCTGAGGTGAGAAAGGGAATAAAGCACAACCCGTGAGGGACAACTCATGTTAGCTACTCTTCCTGCAAGGGTAGGGAGACAGGCAGTTTCTGGAATCTGAGCTATCTGTAACCAGACAGTATTAACAGATCGTACTGTGAAACCCTTTGTTCTGTTGTAAAGCGAGGTTGAATCATCTATAGGAACTTGAACTCCTCACTGGGGAGGAAGATGCTACCAGAGGGGAGAAGGTGAAGAAAGTGCCTGGATTTAATAGAAGTCTTTGGAGCTTTTGCTGCAGGACATTTGGTCCAAGCAGATCTGATGGGGGGGGTGAGTACCAAAGAACTTTGCAGTTTAGGGACTGCCTCTGTGGTGTGGGATGAGTTTTGTTATCACACAAGCCAGCATACGCCCATGAAGAGAACTCAGAGATTGGCTAGGGGACACTGTGGAGCGGGGATGGTTTCCAAGTGACAAATGCAAGCAATTTCACAGCTGCACCTCCTCACCTCATTTATCTGTCTGACATTTGCACAAGTGCGTTCCTTCCCTGGGATGTCCTCTTACTGTCACCACATCAAACTCTTCTTCCAGCTCAAGTTCTCTCTGGACCACCTTTACTGATGGCCCCCAGCACTCCCACGGCAACCATGTACAGCAATTATTACAGCCCTTTCCTCAGAGCATCACAATAATTCTTGTTGCTCAATTCTAAACCTCACAGTGAGCTCTTTGAAAGCAGGATGAGCCCTGACATTTCCAGCACTTCCTTGAACAAGATTCACAAATGTTTGTGGAAAAAATGTATAAATGAATGGATGAGTGAATTTCTTGACCCTAGTGGGCTATCACCTAACTTCGTCTATTTGAATACCACCACCCTCCGACACTGGGTTACAGTGAGCCTCAACAAACCCTTCTGAGTTGAGAAGTGATTATTTCTAGCCATTTGAGTTCTCTTTGCACACAACTTACATTTATCACAGTGGGATTTGCCAAGGTACCGTGCTGACAAGGAAAGGGGCTCTGGGTATTCACAATTCTCTCATCCTCCTAGTGTTCAACCCATCAAATATCCAGAAAAGAGTAAGGAAGCAAGAGGAACCAGCTCAAATGAGCCCCACTACAAGCCTTCAGCAGTCAAATCTTGAAGGTCAAAACTGGCAGAAGCTGATGGTCTTTTCACTTATTTATTTTTTTAATACCTGTCAGTGACAGTAATTGTGAGTAAAAGTTCTACCTGCCAGGAAAGGAATTGTGCTTTGTACTCAACAGCAACCTTCACAGTCGAGGTCCACTTTGATGGCTACTTCCTGAGCCCCGAAGAGGATTACACATCTGTCCCTGGGTGTGAGTGCGGGGCAGGGTGGCAGTCATCTTCTCATTGATTAGGGAAGACTGTTCCATGATTTCAGGCTGGACTTTAAATTTTAGAGCCAGAGGCTAGTTTTGAGAAGAAATGCATCATAAAACTATTTTAAACTGATCTAGTCACCTAATATAGAAAACCTACTATGTGTCAGGCACTGTGCCAGGTACTGTAAGGAATAAGAAGATGCACAGGCCTTTAAGGTTGTAGCCGAGAATTAAATGGCCACAGATCAGATGGGTCTCCTGGAGAAGAGATTTTGCTGATGGATGATGAGAACAGCTCTCCGTTCCTCAGGGCCAGGCATGATGCCAGGGTTTAACTGTAGTTTCCTCCTGGGGAAACTGCTACCTGAGAAAAGAAAAGGACCTCAGAAGATATGTGTTGCTCGGACTATAGACAAATCACTGAACTTCTCTGAGATCCTGTTTTTTTTTTTTTTTTTTTTTTTGAGGTACTGGGGATCGAACTCAGGACCCTGCGCTTGCTAGGCAGGCGCTTATTCCACTGAGCTATATCCCCAGCCCCTGAGATCCTGTTTGTTCATCTATAAAATGAGGAGCATAATGTGTAAGGCAGATTCTCCTGAAGATGAAATGCACTGTTGGAGGCTGACACACCCGGAAAGCTGAACGTGTACTCCATAAGTATTTGCCAAGAATCTTAACAGCATAGTACCTGTGTCCTGAGAACAGAAACGAGAGGCATGACTCTGCTGTTCACCTGTGACTTAGACGTGAGTCAGAGTGTGGCATTTTGAAGGATGAAGCAGATGGAGATGGATGGATGGCAACTTCCTCTGACTCTGAAAGGCCTGACATCTCTTAGGCTTGCTGTATTTTTTCTTAGTCTCCTGTGGCTTTGAAAGTCCCTCTGGAGTCAGAACTATACAGTATAGAACTATACAATAGAGTATAGCCCTGGATAAAGACCAGCCACATACCCTTGGCTATCCAACTCCTCCAGCTTGGGGGATGCACAGGCAGGATCTGGTCAAGGTCAGATAGTCTGGTCACTGGCCTGTTTGGCCCTGAGTGGGGGAAAATATCCATCCAGCACATCACCTCATTCCACATCCCAATGTTTCTTTTCATTTTTATCTTTAGTGCTTGGTAAATGGTTATAAAAAGCTATCAGTTTATGTGATCAACTAACTCAAACTGAGCGTTGGCCATGCTTCTTAATTTTTGATGTATACCAGAATCCCTATGGAGCTTTCTAACAGATACATATGCTCATGCCCCATGCCAAGATGAGCAAAACCAGAATGGCTCAGAATGGGACACAGTCATGTGAATTTTTTTAAATGCGTGGCTCTGATCTGTACCACCAAAGCTTGAGACCTTCCCATGTTAATCCCTGAAATTCAGGTTCCTTAACAGAGGGCCAGCATTTAACAAGTTACTTTAATATAATCGCTCACAATGGAGAGAGATAGGAGAAATCCAGGCACAGTTGATGGGCTTGGTATTTGGGGTCCAGGTTAAGGGTGACCCACAGAGGCACAGTCAGGGAGGTGGGAGGAAATCTTTAGCGCCTGATGTTAACTAATTTATTTCTCATAATGTGCTCAATGTGTGGCACAATTATTACCATTTTACAGATGAGAAAGCAGAGGCTCACAAAGATTCAGTGACTTGCCAAGCTCCCAGCATGTGTGGGGTACTACCTTCAAGGACAAGCAGACCCTGAATCTCATGGTCACCTGTTCTCACAGAATTGTGAGTTGCACAATTATATTTGTGCCAAGATATCTGGAAAAGAAGCTCCTGACAAGTCTGGGTGTGAATTTTAAGGCTTTAAAAAATTATCTTTAAAGCCTTTGAATGGCTCTCTCTTTTTAGTGTAAATCATCCAGACATTAAAGCCCTTATTGTATATTTATTAGTTGTTACTCAGACCAAGGGGAAAAAAAGAGAACCTGACTCCATGAGTGACTTTGAAAGTGGGAAATAGCTGGGCCTGAAATTAAATCATTGTGACACTGCCACTCGAGGGCATCAATTTCAATAAATGATCACCTTTTCTATTCCTGACCCTGTTTATCATGCAGAGAGGGTTGGAGGAGAACTTTCGTGGGATGCTGAGTGCCATGGGCTCTGATTTTCCTGTGTGGCCCAACTCACCAAATTGCCCTGATAGGTGTGAAGTTAACCTGGTACAGCCTGGGCAAAGAAATCAGGCATCTCTTCAGAGGCAAATGCCAGTGGCACCTTTTCTCTGTGTCCTCCCATGAGACCTTCCTTCACTCAGGCTGGCTATTGACAAAAAACAACCAGAGTTCTACACATTAGAGCAGAAGTCTCTATGGATCCATAGAGAGTCATTCTCCTCTTCTTTAAAGGATTCTGGGGTGGCAGCTGCACCGGGGGCAAACATGGGGTCTTGGGCATGCCAGCCAAGCACTGTCACTGAGCTGTATGCCCAGCCCAGTAACTGCCCATTGACAAACTAGAAGCACCCAAAGGCAGAGATGTGGAGAGGATCATTTCCTGCTGCTCCGGTTGTAACTGGTAGCTTGACAAAGAGTCACTGGCACTGCAGGGACAGAGGGCAGCAGAGTGTAGCCACAATCTCCCCTTGGGAAGATGAGATACTGATGGCCTGCTGCTGTTCATAACAGTGGACTGAAACCTCACCTCCTGACACCCACAGAGGAACCTCTCTTCAGGACGCACTTTGACACAGTGCCTATTAGCACCATTACTGTTTTCTTTAATGGTTTGTATTCTTATTTGAAATCTTATTTGAGACTTCCAGGAAGATGTCAGAGTGGTGGGCAGCAGAGAGAGAGCCTCCTCGAGATTTAGTGTCGGGACACAGGAATGTAGCGATGTGAGGGAGAGAAGAAGGAAGTGGGTCGGTCCTTTCCTTAGAGGAAGGATCTGAAGTGATAATTGAAACCCACAGGGAGAGTGAACAGACAAATGTCAATGAAAAAGAAGGAGGAAGCAGGCAGCGCTTGTACCCTGAGCCCAGACTTAAAACCGCAGCCACACAGTGACGGCTGGCGACCCCAGAATCCTTCACAGAGAAGTGCACCAGTGGAGCAGAGCTGTGGACACAGTGTACTGCCGTGGACGCAGTGGATTGAAGTGTCTAGTGAGTTGTCTGGTTTTGACCTCCTGAAAGGGGGAGACTGACCACGGGCCATCTTGGAGAGAGGTCAGCTGAGCTTGGGACTCAGAGCCACGGCCGGCTCCATCTAGCGGCTCCCAGCCAAGATCAATCCTGAAGCAGGCTTGGGGACTGCAGCAGGCTGGGTGGGTCTGGTTTGAGCCTTGCAGCCTGAGGTCGGCTTGATCTTCAGTGGAAATATGGTGCAGTCTTGCTGGGATCATTCTTTACCCCACCACGCAGCTTCTGCTGGCTCACTGGAATGGATCATCGTACATCTAGACTCAGTCTGCCCATGTCATCTACCAGTAGTAGTGGCGGAACATTGAAGTGCACATTTTAGAATTTTCTTTTCTTTTCTGTTTCTTTCTTTCACTCCTGTTTTTCTTTGTTTGGTTTTTCTTCATTGCTCCTTGTTTTTACATGAACGTGAACATGGTTTCTAGTTTTTTGTTGCTATTCTGTTTTGTTCTTGTTTTCGTCTCTTCTTTCTTTTTCCCTCCTGTCTTCTGCACCAGTTTCCCGGAGTTCCTCCAGCCTTGCTTCTAATAGCTTGCTTTTCTTCTATTTCTCTAGTTTTCCCCCACCCCCTTTTAAATTTTCTCCCCTGAGTGTGAAATTGCCATATTGAGGGCATATTTAATGCATACAATTTTCTGGTTTGTTTTAGATTTTGTCAGATAGCCACAAATATAGTTTATATAGTTAAAGGTGGCAAATTAATAGTTACCTTGGTTTGTCATTTGTTTGATGATACTGTTACTGCTGATTGTATCACTTTAAACAAATTCACATAATTGTTCTAACCAATTGTTTTTCCTGGTATATTAACATTGAGATTGCCTAAGGGTCATAAAAATACTATAGGCCAGTGGTAAAGAACCAGGGGCTGGGCCAAGTGGGTAGCAACTTCTCATCCTCAATAAACTGATGAAGTAAAATCTTGCAACAGGTTCAAAATGCAAAAGCCAGCTATACCTGGAAGACACCTCTGAGCAGTAAACATTTCCTAAAGGTTCAAAATACTAGCAATAAAGGTGCCAACCAAAGGCAATTTACAAGCATCAATCCAGGAATTAAACTAAAAAAATACAAAACAAAAAGACATTTAAACAAGATGCAACCCCAAACATTAGCTCACTAAAGGCAAACCCAGGAGGCAATGAGGTGGAACAATCTGAAAGCCACTCACTGGACTATCAGAAGTGGTAGCAGCAGAAGTAACTAAGAAAATGAAAGAGACTGTAGAAAAGATTAAATCAGAAATAATTTCTCAGGACTGGGGAAACAGCTCAGTGATACAGTCCCTGCCTGGCAAGCACAAGGTCATATGATTCCTGGTACCAAAAAAAAAAAAAAAAAAAAAAAAAAAAAAAAAAAAAAAAAAAAAAAAA
>PVLD010006574.1:0-39872 GCA_004027595.1 Dinomys branickii | reverse complement strand
AAAGAATTTCTCAGATAACTACAGAGATGGTGACCATACTGAAAGACATGCTTAATGACTCTAGCACAGATAAAGATAAAAAGGAGGAAATGAGCAAAATGATGGGAACTATGAATGCCCAACAGAGGAAAGCAATGGAATCTATAAAACAAATTCAAACAGATATCCAGGAGATTAAAAATCCCAGTGAAAGTATATGCAGCAAAACCAGTCACTATGAGAACAGAGTCTCAGATACAGAAGATAGGATTGCACTTAGAGATAATGAAAAAAGGATTTCTTAAAAATAGTAAGGGACTACAAGCAATCAATCTAGCAGCTGCTAGATGATGCAAAGAAAAATAAAATAAGATTGATTAGAGTCAATGAAAAAATCAGGAGATAGCACGAATGACAAAAAACCTGTTCACAGAAGTCATGGTAGAAAATTTCCCTGGCAGGGAAAAATAATTTGACCTAACTTAAATGAGGAATATAGAACTCCAATGAGACGTGATCAAAAAAACTATAGCAAAGCATATAATTGAAAGATTCCAGAAATTTAATACATACACAATATTTTAAAAGCTGTTAGAGAAAAGAAAATGATGACCTATAAAGGAAAGCCCATCATAATCACAGCAGACTTCTCCCCACAAACCCTCAAGTCAAGGAACAGCTTGGAGTGAGGAATTTCAAGACCGAAAAGAAAACAACCTCCAACACAGTTTGATGTACCCCACAAAACTATCTTTCAAAATTGATGGAGCAATAAGATACTTCCATGACAATGAACATCTGAGGAAATTCATGAGCATCAAACCAACACTCCAAAATGTTCTGAAGGACATTCTACAAAGAGATACCAAGGATTACAACACCATGAACCCCAACATAATGACTGTACCAGGCAAGGAAAGCAATTACCCGGGGTGAGGGTGGGTGGGAAAAGTGCCAGCAACAGAGAAATAACACAACAAGCATAAGTAAATACATTTCATATATAACCATCAATGTTAATGTGTTCAATCCACCAATAAAAAGAAACAGAATGGTACAATGGATCAAGAAGTAAGATCCAATAATATGCTGCATACAGGAAACACACTTAATTTAAAAAGAAATTCATAGACAAAAAGTCAAAGGATGGAAAACAATACTCCATGCAACAAAAAACCCAGAAGAAAGTAGGAGTAGCTATTCTATTTGCAGACAAAGTGGATTTCAAGCCAACACTCATTAAGAGAGGCAAAAGGTTAATACATCCTTTTTAAGGTAGCAATAAAGCAAGAAGAGATTACAATAATATATGTGCACCAAGTACCAGTGCATTCACCTATATAAAACAAATATTAACAGACACGAAAAATCAATAGACACTAATATAATTTTAATAGGGAACCTCGATACACTATTGCCACAAATAGACAGATCAACTAGACAAAAAATTAACAATGAAATATTAGAACTGAACCAAACTTTTGGACAAATGGATTTAGTGCATGTTTACAGAGCATTCCATCCCACAACATCACAAAACGCATTCTTCTCAGCTGCACATAAGACATTCTCCAAATTAGGCCACATGTTAGTTTGTAGAACATGTTTAAATAAATGCAATGGAACTGAAATTGTCCCATGCATATAATCAGATCATAATGCAATGAAATGTGGAATCAATGCCAAAAGAACCCATATGAACTTCATAAACACATGGAACTTAATAACACTCTCTTAACCAATGAGTTACAGATGAAATTAAGGAAGAAAACAAACAATAAGCAACAAACAAAAAACATATGCAAATCAGTAAATATAATACACTATATTAAGAGAGCTAAGGAAAAACCATATGGTCATCTCAATATATACAGAAAAATCATTTGACAAATCCAACACCCATTTATGACAAAAACTTTACAGAAAATTGGAATAGATGGTCTACATCTCAACCCAATAAAAGCCATCTTTGACTAACCAACAGCCTACATCATACTGCATGGATAAAAAATGAAAGCTTTCACTCTATAATTAGGAACAAGATAAAAATATCCACTATCACCACTCTTATTCAGTATAGTTCTGGCAATATTAGCCAGGGCAATTAGATAAGAGAAAGAAATAAAGGAATAAGGGTAGGAAAACAAAAGTTGAAATTATCAGCATCATTATTGGTGGATGACACGATACCATACATAGAAGATCCCAAAAACTCCATCAAAAGACTTCTAAATTTAATAACCATATTGAGTAGTGTAGCTGCATACAAAGTCAACACTCAAAAATCAATCCCCTTTCTATATACAAATAACAAACTCACTGACAAAGAAAATAGGAAAATAATACATTTCACAATAGCATCCAAAAAAATGAAATACCTAGGAATCAATCTAACAAAGACAGTAAAAGACCTCTACATGGAAAAGTACAGCACTCTGAAAAAGGGTATGAAAGTGGGTATCAGAAAGTGGAAAGATATCCCTTGTTTTGGGTTAGGAAGAACCAATATAGTGAAAATACCACACTTCCAAAAATTGCTAGACAGATGTAATGCAGTCCTGACCAAAATTCCAGTAGTATATCTCACAGAATTAGAGAAAACAATTCTAAAATTCATTTGGAACCAAAAGAGACCTATAATACAAAAGGAAATTCTGGGCAACAAAAACAAGGCAGTGGGCATCACAATTCTTGACTTGAAAGGATGCTACAAAGTTACTGTACTAAAAACAGCATGATACTGACAGAAAACAGATCCATGAGTAAATAGAACAGATTAAAAAATGCAGAAACAACTCTGGACATACTTAGTCACCTCACTTTTGAAAAATGTGCCAAATACCTTCACTGAAGAAAGATAGCTTCTTTAATAAATGGTGCTAGAAAAAATGGCTTTCCTTATACTGAAGATTAAAACTAGACCCATATCTTTCATCATGCACTACACTAAAATTGAAATGGATCAAAGGTCTAAATATTAAAACAGAAACTAACTCTGCTGGAAGATAGAATAGGTAGAACTCTTTAAGATATCAGTGTAGCCAAAGACTGTATGAATAAAACCCCATTCACACAGGAACTATCACAAAGAATCAACAACCGGGATCTCATCTTATTAAAAAAGCTTTTGCACAGCAAAAGAAACCACCAACAAAGTGAGGAGACAACTGCCTGTGTGGGAAAAAATTTTTGCCAGCTGTTCCTTAAACAAAGGGCAACTATCCACAATATACGAAGAACTCAAAATCAGGATGCTGCCCCAATGAAAAACCCAATCCAAAAAATGGGCATCTAAAATAAACAGATGCTTCTCAGATGAAGAAGTAGAAACAGCAAATAAATATACGAAAAAATGTTCAACATCATTCGTCATTTGGGAAATGCATTTAAAACAACACTGAGACTCCATCTCACCCAGAGAGGATGGCTATTACCAAGAAATCAACCAACAAGGAATGCTGGTGTGGTAGTGAGGAAAAAAGAACCCTTCTCTGCTGTTGGTGAGAGTGTAGCCTAGTGCCACCACTGTGGAAATCAGTATGGAGAGTCCTCAAACAACTAGGACTTGAGGTTCCATTTGATGCAGCTATTGCTCTTCTTAATATCTTCCTGAAAGAATTAACAGACTCATACGACAGTAATACATGAATGTCCATGTGTATAGCAGCACAGTTTGTAACGCCTAAACTTTGGAAACAGCCCAAATGTCCATCAACTGATGAATGGCTAAAGAAGATGTGTGTGTGTGTTTTTTTTTTAATACAATGGAATACTATTCTGACATAAAGAAGAACAAGCTTGAGGCATTTCTAGCTAAATGGATGCACCTTAAGGACATGCTTTTAAGTGAAATAAACTGAACACATATGTAAATACAGCATGATTTCTCTGGTGCAATGAGCTGAAATTGCAAATAAGGACCAAAATGGATAATAGATACTGTGAAATAGGAAGAAAATGTTCAAAGGGGAAAGGGAGTGAGGAGTAGGGAAGAGAGAAAGGAAGGAAGGGTACAGAAGAAAATGATGAGAAAGAAGGAAAAATGGAAACAAAGCTTGTAAATAAAGAGGAAAAGAGAGGTTAAAGGGAAAATAGGGGAATTGTAAAAAAAAAATCAAGTTGTGTCATGAATAGCTCCAAATTCCTATGATGAATGTGATCATTATATGTATCTAAAATGTACCAATAAACATAATTCATTAAAAATAAATAAAATCATATTTTATTAGTGCATGTTAATATTTTAGGTTCATGGGTTTGAGAAGTTGATATACATAGTTAACATATATTAGTTACAGCTGGGATCTCGGGTCAGAATTTACAGCCTTAGTAGCTGTGTAGCTCAGCAGTGAAGGCCCTGCGCTGCATCCCTAGTCCCACATAAATAAATCAAGAGCAACAGTTGTGCAGTGATCCAGCCTACTCCTGGGTTTTTCTTCACTGGGACTGATGGCTGGAGATTTTTCATCCAGTGAGTTTGGGGGTTTCCTGTTGTAGCTATTTCACCAGGAGACTGACAGGAGAGAGAAGAGGAGGGCTCCGGAGTGCCAGTGTGGAGATAAGTCCTGGTTTGCTCACAGAGTGCAGTTTGACCTTCCTCACATCCCATCCCATCACACCCATTGGCCTCCAGCATGATGGAAACCCATGGGAGGACATTGAATTCACATCTTCTGGCCTAGTGCTAAGGTTCCACAGAGGTGAGGCTTTGCACTGGGGAGAATCTTAGTTCTTTCCCATCTCTGCAGCGGGGCTTCTTCATGCTATGAAACACTCCCTGACAGCTTTGCCTGGCAGAAGCTCAAGTATCACCAAATCCTTTTAATTCAAAACATCTACTCAAGAATTAGCAATTTGGGTGATCAGCAACCTCTATACCCTCAAGACCCAGTTCTTCTCTCCACACACTCTTGCTCTGGTCACACACAGTAAAGTCCCCAGATACTCACTGCTGCAGGAGAAAGCTGCATGCTTGGAGAGACAGAAATACTTAAGATGGATGTGTGCAGAGGAGCTCTGGAACGTCTCTCCTATGCACTGAAAACTACCAGCCCTTAACTTTAGGCTCCTGTGGCCAGGACAGCACCAACTGCACATAGTCAGTTGCTGCCAGATCTATCTTTCTGAAACAGCTCAGAACAGCAGTGTGGTGCAGTAGGCTGCTCACCGGGCAGAAGCAGGGGCTGGCAGCTTCAGCTGTTTCTGCTGGCCACTGAGCTTAGCTCAGCATTCTACTATCTCTGGGCCTCAGTTCAAAAATGCCAGTATAAGCGCATGATGTTGCTATTTTACTTGTGTCTTTCTTAATGGACAGGACATTCCTTGAAAGCTATGACCTCATTGTCTTCAGCTGTGTCATCTTTGACACCTAGTACATGAGGAGCCCTCAGTTCATGGTTGTGAAACTGAAAAGGACCTAAAATTTATGAAATGCCTGCTATAGGCCAGCACAATGCAAGCTACTTTCCTTATGACATTCACACCTCAGCATATGAAATAGGCATTATCACAGTCATTCAATTTATGGAGACTCTGTGATCACTTGTTTTTAGCTAAAATGTCCAATATCTGTTTGATTCTGTGGCCAGCTGGCTTGGGATGTTTGGCAGGCCTGGTTTCTCTGTTTCTTTTGTGGTCACTCTAACTAGGCAGACGAGCAGACTGGATACTCATCTGTCTGTCCACTGGGAGACCCTTACTAAAGCCAGGCTGCTTTGGCAGACATGGCTGCTCGTGCTCTGTGACTCACTGGACCTCACACACTCTGCTGCTTTCCAAGACACTAGGAAGGGAACAGCTGCTGTACATCCTCAACTGTCTTTGCCCTGCCCTGAGAGCTTCCAGGCAGGCTTCTGCTCCCAGAGCTACCGCAGCACTCACGACTCAGGGGTTTCCGGGGACTTGGTGGTGTCTGACTTGTTCCTCAGCCCACTCCTCTGAGTCATGCTCTCCCCAGCTGACTTTGTTATTACAGCTTTCTCCACTGTGGCAACACCCAATGTTGTTTTCTATCTACTAGTCCCCAAACCCTCATCTGTTAGGAGAGGAAGCCAGGCCCATTTGTAATCATCACAGTGAACATCACCAGGACATCACTGTGTTCCCCTTGCTGCTCTGAGCACCACACTACTGACGTCATCACTGACCTTAAAGGGAATGAGCTTTCAGTGAGGCAGACCACTGGATTCTTGAGATGGGCTGTGACTCCATAGACAGACACATCTCAGTCTCTTGTGATCACTGACTCTGAGCAGAGCAAAGCAGGTTAGGATATGCGGCAATGGTGCCTTGTATTTGCATTACACTCAGCGTGTGCAAAATCATTCTCCCCTTCATTACACTGACCCCACAGCCGCACGTGGGCAGGGCCAACATCATTCTTACTTTACAGGTGCAGAAACAGACGTCAGGAGGAACAGGAGGCACTTGAAGCCACAGAGCTCATTCGTAGCCCATTCTTGGTAGAGGAGCTGACTTGTATTTTTTGCACCTGTATGGTCCTGACAAATCGAAAGCACTCATAAATTGAGTTCATTGACTCACAATTGATGATGAGCAAGGATTCAAATTCAGGGCTTGTCATTCACAGCCTGGTGCTGGGGATTTTACTGTTGCACTACTGTGGCTCAAGCTCTTACAGCATTGGATACAAATGATCTCAAATCTGGCAGGCTAGGTTCGGAGCACCTCACCCTGTCTACTGTGATGTTAGATAGGTTATCTGGCCTCACTGAGTTTCCTCACTTGTAGAATTGAAGCTAAGAACAATAACTTAATTCACTGTGTTGTGTTCAATAGCAAAATGCTTTAAAGTGCACAGAGTAACTGGCCAGTGTATCGAGAAAGTGCTAAATAGACACTAGCAGTAGTTGTTATTACTCAAAGAAAGGGACTAGGCCTTATATATTTTTGTAATCCAGGTCCAGGACAGTGACTGGCACATACACACAAGTGCAGACATTTGTCTGCCGAAAATGAAACTCATGATGTGACTGGGAACAGCTTCTCCTGGGCCTCAATTCTCACACCAGTAAATTGTGAAGGTTGAACCAAGTGAATCCCACAGTTTCTCCAAAACCTAAACTGTTCCATCAGTGGTTCTCAGTAGGGGTGACTGTGTTCCCCACCATACATGGGGGTCACTTCATAATGTCTGGAAGAGAGGTTTTTGATGGTCACAATTTAGGGATGTGCTATTAGCCTCTATTTGCATAGAGATCTGGGATGTTGGGAGGAAATATACAGGACATTCCTCCCAAAAGAATTGTCAGTAATGTGAGGGTGAGAAACACTGATCTAACTCTACAAATATCTAGAGTTCCTTGATTTCATGGGTAAGTGCCTTGTGTCTTTCAGCTTCCCGAGATACCCAGAGCAGCAGAGATCCTCAGTACAGTAGAGCAGGCTATTGATTGTCCCTTCAGCCACCACCTCTGATCTTGTTGAAGTAGGGAGTCTGGGCCAGGCATCTTCAATTTAAATTTGGAATCATTCCTGCTAATCATTAAACTTCAAGATGGCTCTGCCAAGGCTATTGGAAAACATCTCTGTATCCGATCTTCACAAAGCCTAAGACAAAGGCCCTGTCCATGTCAGGGCAGCCCCAGCTAAAACTATACCTCATTGGATTTACCCTAGCATAATCCAGATCCCTCTCTCTTGCCTTAGTGCATACCCTCCAGAGAGCAGCCCAAACCATCTGGTGGTGGTGAAGAAGTTGGATTGGGAAAAGCACACACTGGCCAGCCAGGTGGACCCTGGTGACTACACTGGCTTCTAGTCTAGGGAAGTTCCTGGCCTGTTCACATCATGAGGTCATGGTCCTGTTTGTACCAACTGTGGAAGGACGCCTGACTCTGAAGATAAGAGCATGGCATGCCCTGGGCTGACCTGCTCGAGACATCAGACAACCTAAATCATCTTTCTCTTGCAAGATTCTTCTACCTTAAGTTTTGCTTTCCAACCCCAAGCCCCAAATACCCACTGAAAGGCTTTGGCTTTCCTGGAAAGAGCATAAACAAGAGAGAAGAGATGTGGGGTCCAGTTTAGACTATATTATTTTTTTCTCTCTCTGTTTTGGTTTCTCATCTTTGAACTGAGAATTCACTTGGTAGTTATGAGCACAGGAAGGTAAAGAGAAGAAAACCTTGTGCAGACCCCAATGACTAGTCACTGTCTTCCTGCCTACGCACCGGGAAATGAGCACTGCTGTGCAGGATGTGCCGAGTCCCTCTGGCACCTTTCCTTTCACCCTCAAGGGTATTCTCAGCCTGCCTTTCAAAGTGATTTCTCATTCTGATTCCTGCCAGGGCATCAGTGATTTTTCACTACACCCACCCAGCCCCACAGGGGATCAGCCTCCCTGGTCAGCCAGACTGGGTGGGGCAGGAATCCTGCGTGTGTTACTCAGAATAAACAGCTCATGAGGTTAGGCTAACACCTATAAGATGGTCCCATAGACAAGCCCAACAGCAGCCCTGCCTACCAGGAGGCCCTACCATTTGAGATAGTCTCTGGAAAGGGGAGATCATGCAGATGAAGGCTTGACACCAGAAGACAGCTCTTCCAAAACAGTGGGTACCCAGACCCTTG
This sequence comes from Dinomys branickii, assembly GCA_004027595.1. NCBI lineage: Eukaryota > Metazoa > Chordata > Mammalia > Rodentia > Dinomyidae > Dinomys > Dinomys branickii. Next base: position 31,301 of record PVLD010006574.1, on the reverse strand, counting down.
ATATTCCTGATTTATGGGAACTATAACAAGAGGTACTGGTGGCTAGAACCCTCCTGTCTAGCCCAGAGAGAGATTTCAAAGGCAAGAAGTAGATATGAGCTTAGGTACAGAGATAGCATGCTTCCTGATGTCAAAATGTCATTCCTACTAGAATTTCAGGAGGTTATATTTCTTCTAAGCACAACTGAATACAGATAGGTCAGTAGGGAACAGTGGGGAGGAGACTTCCAAGAAATTGCTAAGGAGGTCATACAGTCTTATTGGAAAAGCAATAGGCAGGACTTTCCACTATATACTGTAAAGATGAAAGATGGGTCATTGTTTAGATGGGAACCTCTGAAAAGGTATTTTGTTATAAAGAAACCAAATCTAAGCACAGCTGCAAATCAGTTATGTTTTTCTTGTAAACAAGCCACAAAAAGATGCTTCATCCTTGTTGATTATAAAGTAATTAAATCTGTGGACCCTCAAAACTGGGAACTTAGGATGGTATTTATAACTATGAAATTAGTGGGGAAAAAAGACAGGCAGAGAGACACTGCTACTCAAGTTTGCTTTCCAGTGTCACTCTTCTTTAGAGGACTGACAGATTGCTGAGTAAGTGAGATCCTTAGAAAGCTCGGAGGATTTGGCTGTCATAGGCAGGTGTGACTCCAAGGTAGTGGGTGCTTTTGAGTTTCAAGGACAAAGATCTTTTACAATGACCACTAAGATGATATTGGCATGGTGTCCTTAATTCTGTTCTGAGGTTCCACATTCTCATAAGACCTACTAGGGTGGACACATTTTTTTTCTTTTCCCTTCCTGCCCAAGTTCTGCTGGTAAAACCCAGTTTCCAGCACATTCAATTATTTTAATTTCAGCCATTTAACATTCTTTTTAGCCGTTTTTTTTCTTGGCTCCATCTGGACTTTGGGAAATGAATATTTTTAACATCCACATATTAAATGCCACTCTGATAGCTGGTCCTCTGGCCTTTGGAAGGACCACCAGCCAAGGGGGTCAGGGAGACCCACAGATCAATGCCAGAGACACTATCCAGGGAATATTAGTAGTAATGGTTCAAGCTGGACCTACCCAGATTGATAAGTGTGAGTTTTAAGTAGATGTCACAAAGTCTGGAAATTTGCATGGAGAAGATAAATAATCTGTATGAAATCAATTTGGGGCACAAGAAAAGACTTACCCATGCTTCCCTGGTGTGGGTACCAGGAGAATCTCTCTTCCTGCCTCATTGTGGGGTAGCAGCTGGGCGATGTACCTCCCCGAGGGCTGCAGGTGCCTGTGCACAGAGACAGCCAGTGTGCAATATTCGCTATTGCTCCGCATCCATGGGCTGAGAATGGTATGTTTGGAGTCTGCTGAGGTGTTCAGGAGGAGGAAGGAGCCTGGAAAGGAACAGGAAAAGTGAATCTTCAGACGCATTGAGGCAAGATGACTACCAGCAGTCCTGCGGCAGGATTTACAAGACCAACAGCACCAAGCGGGAGATGCTGGAGGCCTTTCTCACATTCTTTGACACCCCCCAGGCCCACCTGTTAGCTTCCCTTTGGAAACAGTATGCCTGATGCAGATAGATGGTGGCTGGGGACAGGGGCTTTCTGGCCAGTCAGGTTAATGTCTCACGTTAGCTCCTCCAATTACTAGCTCTGTTCTTGAGCCTCAAGTTTTTCTGACTGTGAAACAAGAACAGAAACATCTGTTTCAAAGGACTCCTGTTCCTTTGCTTATTAGCTGAGTGATCTTGGGCACAGCACAGACTTTCTTAGGTTTCACTTTTCTTGTTTATCAAGTGGGAAGAGAAGAGTTGGCTGAATTCAATAATCTCTCAAGATCCATTTCAGCTCTTGGGTTCATGAGGTGTGTGAATTTGCAACTGGCCTCCACAGAAAAGCCCTACAAATCCCTCCTGGTGCCGTGCCTGTGGCCCGTTTTCCTCTGGGACATGCCAACCCTGATTCCGATAGCACAGGCCAAATGACCTACAAGCAACCTACACTCATGGAGCTTTGCCAGCATGAAAGTACAGCACCATTTTACTGTCCCTCCGATGCATCAATTTTGTCCGCAGCACTTCTCGTTGAGGTTTTGGACAAGAAGATGCTGTACTTTTTTCTTGGAAACCTACTGCAACGTGAATCCCCACTTCCCCAGTGAGAACCAGCTAATAAATTCCCAGACTTCTGAAACAGCCTGCCATTCCTACACTCAAATACCTGCCATTCAATCTGCAGATAGCCCAGTCAATCAGTTATGCAAATGACTTAACAGCCTGCGATAAAGAATGATGCCGATTAAAGTTAGGGGTTCCTACCAGAAAAGCATTTTCCAAGAAGTCACTGGATCAGGAGTTAGAGGTAACTCTCAGTAGATGATCTACATTTTATCCCTAACTTATAGCCGGGGCGTGTTCTTGTCGTGGGAAAGGTATGGAGTTAGAACCAGAGACCCAGAATTGGAAATGAGATCAAATACAATCCCTAGAAGTGATTTATCAAAAGTCGTAGTTTGAAAGTTAAGTCCAGATGCCAGGCTGTGGAATGCTAATCAGTGCTTTTTTCTTTGCATTTTCTTCATTATTAACAGTGTCCTTTAGCTTAAAATATGTTCAGGGTACTTTGTGTCCAGAATATATAGTTCAGACATCTAAGAAGAAGCAGAAACAATTGGTTATTTTACCACATCCATTTATGCACTCCCTTCCTTATTTATTCTTTTCTTCTCTCAAATTCTTTTTATTGGATGTCTGTTTTGAGCAGCCATCCAAGCGTAGGCTTGGTCCTGGGGACACAGATCTGAACTGCACACATCTCTGGCCTTCAAGGAATTCCAGGTCTGGAAGGGTTGAAAAGATGTCTGTAAGAACTACACTCAGAAGTAGAGATTGTGAAGTTATAACACACCAAAAGTGCTTTGGGAGACTCTGGGAAGGTGACCTCAAGTCTGGGTGGGAAGATTCAAAGAAAAAGACCCTCAAGCTAGGTCTTACAAAGGGAGACAAACCAAGATACTGGAAGAACCAGCACACACAAGTTGATGGGAAGAGGGATGAAGACGTAAAGGTAGAACATGTTGGGTGGCACAGCGGGCTGTGTGGGAGATTTGGAAATTAGCATAGAATGGTAGACAGTGGGATCAGAACGTAAAGAACATATATCCCTGGGTTAAGATTCCCTATTTTATTTTGTGGATAATAGAGAGCTGGACAGTTTGAGTAGGTGCATGACATCATCAGAATGGGACTTCCAGAAGACTGATCGGATATGGGGGGGCGGAGCCAACGTCACCCTACATCACCACATTTGGACAAGGATGTGACTAAATATAAATGTGATGTCTTCAGTATGTGTCTACTGTAAACACAGGTGTTACGTTAGAAAACCTTCTTTGGGAATGACTGGGGCTTCCAGTTCTAAGTTAGTGTGTATCTACCCAGAGTAGCTGGCAGTCCTGGAAATATCTCTGGTGTGTAGTCTTGTTCCAGACTCTTTAAGAGTATAATTTGAGGTTAGGATGAATTTACAAATAAGGGAGCAATTACTGTGCCCTGGTTTGAGGCATTCTGTGGCTGTTTCCAAATTGGTAGAAAGTTGGGTTGAAAGCAGTGGTTTCTCTAGCCACTGAAAGAAAGAACATGGGATAAATGAAGATGTGGTGCCATTTATTCTCAGAAAGAGTATAAGTATGCATGTATGTGCTCACAGCACACACTGGAACCTCAAAAACCAAGCTGAAGGTGTTGGGGTATCAGGTCTGGGAGCTCATCCTGCATCAGTGGCCCTCCTTCCTAGGTATGGGAACACATGTAAATTCTGTCCCTGTGACTCAATAACACAGCACCTCAATAATGGGACTCTTTCAAAGCTGACTAGAAGATGGATTATGTTTCCAGTTCTAATATGTGAGATGATGTTTATATGAATTTTATTTTGTGCAACCAGACTATCAATAAGAAACTGAGCTAAAGTATTTTCACTCTCAATGAAACTCGATAATCGAGAGCTATCTTTTTATCAGCAGTTTTTCCCCACGAAAAAGGAAAGAAATAAATTTCATAAGCTCCTTAGGATATTGTCAGTATAAATCTTTTAAAGTCAGTGAGGATATCTCTCTCCTCTCCCTCTTTTCTGGTTCCTGTTTGTTTTGTGCAGAACAGCTTGGAGCTATGCAGAAGCTCCTGGGGTTCCTTCTAATTAAGAAGGATGGACTAGTGGCACACAGACCTTCACCCAGTGCGGCCGTGGGGAATGCAGAAGCAGATCAAAGAGCCCTGCTCACACAGTGCGGGGATCATGTTTCCCTTAGTACTGGGCTATGTTGACGCGCTCAGTGATTAAGTATGAAATAGTTATGACTTTTACTCTGGTCACCAGTACAGAAATATGCTGCTTTCCTCTCAACCAGCAGGGCGCAAACTCTGAGCCAGATACCAAGGATTCTAAACCTAGAGATACTCTTTCAAATCCAGGCTCTGTTTCTGCCCAGGCATAGGCCCTAAACAAATTAATAAATTATTATATTCTCTTCATTTGCTCAGCTTTAACAATGAGCACCATATACCTTATATGAATGCTGTAAAAGTTAAATTAAATAACATGAACCAAGTGGTGACAACAGTGTCCACAGTAGGTGACAGATATGAGTGTTGTAGTCTGGAACTTCCTGATCTAGCACTAAACTTGGAGTTAGCATGACTGAGTTTCAGCCTTACCTCTGCCATGTCCAAGCTCCTTTTGTTTATAAAATGGAAGGCTGGATAGAGTTTCTCTAAGGATTCTTACAGCTCCACACTGTCAGTAATTCTATCTGCCTGACTGGAATATTATTATCTAAAGGAGCAGAGTTAAGTCTCCAAGCTCTCAGGTCCTAAACATTTCTTCTAATTCACCTCGCTGAGGGCCATGTACCAACAGTTTCAATCAACTGGCCAAATATACCATGAACTTTACCTGCTGAGGTGTAAACTATGATTCCCTGCCCTGCCTTCCTCCCTCACGGTTTACACAAACACATCCCCAGGAAAGGCTGTAGTCCTGATCCCATTTGCTTCTACAGATGCTTCTTCTAGAAGGTACATGGTACCACTGCTAACTCTTCTAACTGTATCTACCACATGCCAGGTACTCAATGATCTTAAAAACCAAAGTAATATACATACATGACAAGAAACCAAATAATGCAGAACAGTTTACAATAACAATTTTTAGAAGACTCTTTCCAAGTCCTGTCCCTTCCAACCAAATCCTACACCCAGAAAAGAACATTTTTAAGGACTTCTAACTTTTTAAGTGGTTACCTTCCTAACTCTTATGATCACAGTGTTAGGTGTGAGTATGACTGTAGACTTTTTATACTGACAGTGCAGTTAGAAAAATAATACCACCTCTTGTAATTCTGACTTTAAAACCTTCTTGAGTTTTAAATCACCTTTACTTTTTTATTGCTTACCTTTTCAAACTTACATGAGACATTTATTGCTTGCTCTCTAAGCATCAGACAGTATTGCTTGAACCTTCACTATAAGATGGGCTATTAGTTGTCCTGCCTTTCCTTGTACTTGTCCTCTGCCACATCCAACCTCCCAAATCAGATGGACTACTCTTTACCTTGTCAAGGTTTTAAAAAATGATGAAGGCTTTTGTGTTCTGTTTACAGGTTGATGCTAAACATTGAAAATCAATAAACAGACCTTTTACACTGATGACTATACGTTTTTGCACTACAGTGAATAAGGGTTATATTTATAATCTTCTCTATGGATCCAATAATACATCCCACTCCACAGACAGAGACTGTTCCCAGCATGAGTGGGATCAAATCTCTCTCACTCTCTTTCCCCTTCCTCTTTCTCTCTCTCCCTACTTGTCAAAATTGTGGCACATTTTAATTTGCCTTATATATTTGAATCAAGACGTTTTCATACAGTACACCCTCCAGAATTTTAATTGCTTTCTCCTTTCATTTATTATGTGTCTGCCTTCTTTACTATATCACTAACACTTCTGTATAGTCCTTGAAAGTCAGTTTTCTCCAAGATACTGATTTCATCTTCTGATTTGCACCAGTTACCTTCTAGGCCCTTAGCATTCAGTTAACTTCCGAACTTCTTTTCACTGAGACTCATGTTAACCTCAGGAAGCTTCCTCAGAAGGAAATTTCTTTGTGAATCTTGGAATAACTGACATTTTTATTTCACCTTCACACTTCATTAGTAGCTTTTCTGGCTTTGATTTCTATCTTGGAAATTTTGCCTCAGAAATGTGAAGACTCAGCTTCAATGTTTTCTAGTATCATTGTTACTGAGGAAAAGTCTGATCCTGGTTTTAGCTGTAATTCCTTCGTGGTGAATCTCTTTTTTGTCTTTGGGAGTTTTCAGAATCTTGCTTCAACTCCGAAGATCTAAAAGGTCAATACAATGTACGTAAGTATGGATCTATGTAAGAATCTGCCGATAACACCCAATGGGCTCTTTTCATCAGAAAACACGTCTCTTTCATCTCTGGCAAATCTTAGTCTATTGTTTCTCTGATAATTTATTTTCCTAATAGTCTCAGTGTCCAATCTTTCTGAAGAGATGCATTTTTCAAGATAACTTCTGTTAACTGACTTGGTTTTGTTTTTCACATCCCTCTTTCCTTTCCATGTTGCTGTGTTATTCGTATGTTGAGGATTCAGGATCTGCCCGTTATATTTAAACAGCAAGGCTGACAGGAACTAAGAGTACGTGTCCTTGTTCTTTATGGCAGAATTTGCCTGATGGCAAGGGTCAGGGACAGGTTATCTTGCAGTTGTCTGCTTCCCAATTAAGGGTATGTCACTCTGAGCATGAACACACCCTCTGGAGCCCTGGCTCTTACTACTCCATTTGAACTTTTAGAGAAGAGCTCTTTCTTTATTTGTTCTATGGGTAAGCATACTGCTGCATTTTGCTCTGGAAAAAATAAAATTGAAAAGGGGCTAGAGACCATCTGGGTGCAGCACAGAAAAATGTTCATTCTTCCTCTTTACACACATCCTTCCTTCCAGGTGATCCCTCCCCTGAGCTTGCAACAGATGGCCTCCCTCTTCTTCTCTGCACCCTCATTGCATTTTGGGGCTATGTTTACTTTATAACCTCCATTCACAGCTTCTATTCTGTCACCTTTTGTGTTCAAATAATCTTTCATGCCTCTCTCCTGTTCTGTTCGCTGTTCAGAATTTATTCCTCCACAGAATTTTTTAATATAACTTTAGTGGGATCTCAGGAGAGAATGAGACACATGCGTGCTCAATCTACCTTTCTGAACCAGACCTCATGATCATATTCTTTGAGTGAGAACATGAATAAACAAATGTAGGTATGGTTGAATTTCCATCTAAATCAATCAAACACAATTCTGGTATCACTGGCTAATTGTCCTTATTGAAACAAACTATTAAATCATTATTATAAGCTATTACTCATTCAGTTGATCACAATGTCATTTATGTTAGATGGGAACTAACATAAACAGCAGAGGCTTAATGGGTGGGAATCTGCACAGAAGGGCAGTGTCATGCCCAGCCTCATGTACTGACACATGCTCCTAGACACAGAATCAGGGGATAATTCTGCGCAGGCAACAGGGAATAACCGATGCCAGCTCCCAGAGTATCTTCCATAGAATGCCAATCCCATGAGGTCTTAATAGGTATTATGAGAAAGCTCTGTGATCAAACGTATTTGAGGATTCCTAAGTTCAACAAAACTAAACAGGGACTTTTGCTGAAGGACTTCTCAGAGTCCTAAAACATCAAGAAGAGTTGTGACTCCTCAGGGCTGGAATACAAAATGCACCAGTGCCCAAACTCCTGTGAGCATAGAACTTTTTGTCATTGTATATAACATACTCTGGTCTGGAACAGGCTTCCCAAACCCTTCTCAGATCTACTTCTGCTCCAGAAAGTATCTGTGAAAAGTAAGAAAGGAATATTGGCCATGGTGGTGCATGGCTGTAATCTCAGCACTCAGGAGGCTGAGGCAGGAGGATTGCTGCAAGTCTGAGACCACCTTGGGCTACACAGGGAGTTCAAGGCCAGCCTGAACTGCAGAGTGAGACTCTCTCAAAAAAAAAAAAAAAAGAAAGGAAAAACAAATCACGGGGGGTGTGTGTGTGTGAGAAGATAATGCACAGAGGAATAACATTTCTGTAGCTATATCTAATAATCTATATATCTTTACATCTATGATATATCCTTATCTATATCAGCTGCTATATCATCTCTGCTTATCTGACTTTCAAACCATCCTCTCATTAAGACTCAAGCTCCCTGTGACAGAATCATGCTCTTGGAGAGACTTCTTTGAATTACGGTACTGATCAGTCTACCTGAGGGGACTTAAAGATGCTACAATCCATATCTGAGTTGCAGAATGTGATAGGTAAAAATAAATACGGGGGTCACATCACTGAATCACTTTTGGTGCTGGGGAGAAAGCAACACATGAGCAAGTTCAGGACTTGCCCAAGGTCACACTGCATACTAGTGGTGGATCTGAGATTTGAGATCCCTCATGCAGGAGAATATCCGTATCTGCCTGTCCATCACAGAAATCCATCATGATGCTTTCAGTCAAATGCCCTGTACTTTGGACCCCAGTTGCCCTCAGAGATCATTTTCCTTTCTCTGTATTCTTACAAGACTGAAGATCAGGCACAGCAGCTGATTTCAAGCCCTGCTATTCCATTGTTCCTAGGTACAGTCCTAGCAAGGTGGGGCCCACATAGGTGAGTCTTTCTTTTGAAACCACTCTCAGGGACCCACCATGGCTGCGCTGCATTCGAGGCTCTTTTCTGTTCATGTGGCCTTATGAATTGACCAAACCAAGCTGGAATAATGGAAGAGTCCCCTTATTGTTTATTTTTCAAATTCAAACTCTATTACCCTGTGCAGTCTCAACTCAAGTTTTAGGTTTTAGAGCAGAATTTTGAAATTTAGAACGAACAGGTGAGATTGCCTTCATTGACGTACTTGGCCTAACACGATAAGAGAAATATAGAATGTCAACAATCTAGGGGCTGTGGGAAATCATTTGGTACAATCTTTTGCCTTGCAGGTAAGGAAACAGCCCGGTGGGGTGAGGAAATGTGTTCGGCTTCCACAGTGAGCAGCTGAGATCTGTTAGAGCTGGGCCCCTATAGATTTCTACCGTCTTACTCTGTCTTCATGTGAAATATTTGGACTTAGCTCTGCTACCTTCTGCCACAAGGACTTAAGTGCTTTGCTTTTCTGAGCCTTCCTTTGGAAGCACTTTGAAGAGAAATAACATCAGTTTCTGAGGTCAAACAATTAGAAAAACCAAGTGTGTTCATTAAAGGAAGGAAGGGAAGTAGAGGGAGTTTTCTTGATAGTGATACTAATCTTAACACAGTAAGTTCTGTTACAGCCTAGAAGTATCGCTGTGTTTGCACATTGAGTGGACTTCTGTAAACTCAGAATGCAAAATAACGTCTTAGATTCAAGGTAGCTATCACAAAAGTTCCCTTGAAAAGAGAAGATATATTTATACTTTTGTGTATAGTCATATATGTATTTCTGTATGCCTATATATAGGTAGGTGGATGTACGCACACATATATGCATATACACACATATATAGATGTATATCTATATATAAAAGTATGTTTTATATATATCTCCTTTTATATCGTTCACCCTGTTATAAAGAATAAATCCTTTTTAGTGAAGGCACATACATACTTTTTTTAAAGCAACAGATTTTCATTTAGGAAATAGGGGGAAATCCAATAATCTCCACATACTGAATATGTGTCCTGGGATATCAGAAAAAAGATAATAAAAAGCAAAGCAGACAAATAGGAGGAAACAGAATCTAAAGTGCTGAGAAGTTTCTTCTCCCCTAACAGCTCATCTTGGTAATCCTCAAGGAAAATGGAAAGGCACTTGATTTGACGGGAGGGAGAAAAGAGAACCAAATGAAAATGAAACAATTGATTTAATTCAATGAGAAACAGGACGAAAGAGAGATTTGAAAAATGTGCTAGAGGACAAGTAAGGGATGGAGGGAGGGAGGGAGGGAAGGGGAGAGAATGTCTTCCATGGAATAAAATCTGCTTTGGAGAGAAAGGGGCAGAAAACCCAGTTTTCCTGTTTCACCTAGATTTTTAGCTCTGGAATCAGTTTGTTCAATTTTTGCTTTAGTCCCAGGTGTCAGGGTATAAAAATCTCCCATGTTGCTAAAGTTTGTAGAAGATAAGATGTAGAAGAATTTACTACTTCTTCTGGCATTTGATTGATTTTTTTTAATTAAAAATTTTAAAAAGCAATTTTTTCATCCATTTTCTTGCAGGAATCCCACAGAATCCCAGACATAACAGCAAGTTCTGATGTTCCATGTGCTACGGCTCTTAGACACCCGACTGCTGAAGGGGCAAGAGCCTCTCACAGTTGCCCAGATGCCCTAAACTGATTCAAAGGAGTTACGTTTCAGTCATTCGGACTTCGGAAGAGAACAAGAAGTCCCTGCCTGTGCCTGGTAATGTGGATAACTGATTTGAAGGTAACAGTATGCAGTGGAATAACCATGGTGAATTCCTGCCATCTTGTCTAGTGAAACTCTGTATTATCTCTAATATTTTATCTAATAATTATTTTCTTATTCTCTTTAATGGTTTGAACAATCTTCCATGCTTACATCAGGTAATCTAAGCAAAGTAGTTGAGGATAGTGATACGTGATACAACACCCACTGTTAACTGGTATTATTTTGTCTGGAAACCCTGTATCACTTTAAATGTTCTTGCTTTGGTTTGTTTATGTTTGTGATACTGGTATGCTGCTATTGTTCTAGTTTTTTGTTTGTTTGTGTCTCATTTACTACTCTCTTTAAAATAAAAAAAGGAGCAAGAGTTCCCTGGTACCAGAACCAGTAAACAAACTGGATGAGCGCACACCATAATGTTTTTACGTCTTGCCTTTCTGTTGCATGGCACCTGCCAGCAACATTCCCCATACTGTCTCATCTCACCCCCTAAAGACACCGTCAAAGAGGATTTCCAGAACTGTTCCAGCAAATGGCAAGAACAAAGCGACAAATGTGTTCAAGATGAAGAGTAGTATGTTACGGGGAATTAGTAGCAATGTGTCTTTCACTGTAATAAATTTAAAAAGTTTAAACACTGTATAATTCAATCATACCTCATAGCTTGCCCAGCCCCCATAAAATCTATACATAATAGCTACAACTTCCTATTAAACACAACCGAGTTTTTTACTCCTTTGTTTTAAAAGCTCTTCAATGACCTCCCACAGAGCACAGATTAAAATCTAAATGCTTACTATGATCTGCCAGAAAGGTCAAAGGGAAATCAGCCAGCAGCAGATTCCATGGTTTGGCTCATCCTGCTCCTAGATCGACTCCCTTCTTTCCTGCCTTCCTCTTTTATTGAGATTGAAAGTTGTAAAAAGTGACTTGATTTAACCAGCTTTCCTTGCAGGTTGCCACGTGATGCAGCTCAGGGCAGCCGAAAACAACCAGAATTGCACTCATATTACTGTCAGGTTCAGCAAATCAAAATATAGATGTTCAGTGTGAATTTCAGGTGAATAATCTTCAGTAAAAATATGTCTAATAGATGAGATGAAATTGCTCAAAGGAAGGAACGGCTGGGATGAGGGAAAGAAGAAGAAGGAAAGAAGGAAGGAAGGCAATATATATATATGAATGGCTGGGATAACTGTACTGCTGATGTCTGATGGGATATTAAAAGGAACCGTCAATGCTTAAAATTTTTAATATTCTGACCAATTTTGCATGCTTATATCTGGTAATCTGAGCAACTGATTTGAAGACAACAACATGCAATGGAACAACCATTGGTGAATTCCTACCATCTTCTCTAGTGAAACTATGTATTGTCTCTAATGTTTTATTTATTTATTTAGCTATTTAGTTTTGGTACCAGGAATCAAACTAGGGACCTTATGCTTGCCAGGCAGGTGCTTGTACTGCTGAGCTATATCCCCGGCCCTCTAATGTCTTATTTAATAATTATTTTTTATTCTTTTTAAAAGTTTGAACAATCTTCCAATCTTACATCTGGTAATCTGAGCAACATAGCTGAAGATAACAATATCTAATATAACAACTGTTAATTCCTATCATTTTGTTTTGAAACTCTGTCTCACTTTTTATGTTCTTGCTTTGTTTTGTTTATGTCTGTGACGCTGGTATTCTGCTGTTGTTCTTTTTTTTATTTACCACCCTCTTTAAAATAAAAAAAGTCTAATATTCTATAGTGTTCCTTCAATTGAGAAAATTTTTGTTGTTTATCTGAAATTCACATCTAACTGCATATCTTATGTTTTATGTTGTTCGTAACCTTGTGCACTAGAGATTTGCAGGAAAAACTGTTTTCTTCTCCTTTCTTCTTCACCCCTGGAACATGGACGTAATGTCTGGAGGTGTGCTGGCTGTCTTGGGACCATGAGTGTTGGCCATCAGCACATGGACTAGAAACACAGGAAGAGCTGGCTCACTGGGTGCTGTGGGATAGCTACATCCACACTGAACTGCCTCTCTCTGGTCTTCTTGCTGTGGGAAAGCAAACTCCCATGATACTTACCCAGCTAAGACAGTGGAGAGAGGGTTTCTGCTCTTTCCTAGCTGCTGATCAGTGCAGGAATCTTGTCATTTTGGGTTACCTGACTGGTGCCTAGCACCATACCAGGGTCAGTGTTTCTTCTATAAACATTTGCTGAATGGATAAATAACATATTTTTTTAAAGTGAGTAATTCATTTATTTCCTATGGTGTATTTAAAATGGTGCCAAACTTCTTATTTATATTGCGGAGGATGATTTTCTTTCTTTAACTGACTGTTGGCTACAGAAAGGTTATTATTTGCAATATAAAATAAATCAATTTTTAAACTGCCTGGAAGTTTGGACTTTTAAGATCAGTGTTTTTCCAATTGTAGTTTGTAACCCATTAGTGGGCCATGAAATCAATTTAGTGGGTTGTGATCAGCATTAAATAAAAAGGAGGAGGAGGGGACTAGCAGGAGGAAGACATAGATGAAATTTTAAGATATACTTATTATAACTCTCCTTTGGGGAATCCTGGCTGCTGATGTATATGAACACACACACGGGTTTATGTGTTCTGTGTAGTGTAAAATATAGTCCTTACTGTGGAGCACTTTGAAGAAAAATGGAAAGCCAGCCTCAAAATGAGTATGGTTTAAATTTCAAAGGTCCATATGTGGAAATTACACCGGCCCAGTCCTGGTCCCTCAGCTACCACTCAGTAGCTGAGCAACTTTGGAAAGAGACGTGATATATTTGGATAGTATTTTATGATTTATAAAACTGTCTCATGCAATCTTACAACAGCCCAGTGACACAGATTCTCTGCCCCCAGCTGTAGCTGTGGCAGGGACTAGCCACACCACACCCACACCACATGGCGCGGCTTCATACTTGAAACTCAGCTGATGCAAACAAGGAACTGAATTTTTTACTTTATTTAATTTTAAGTAATTTACATTTAAAAATGGATACTTGATTTAGTTATTGCAAAAACATGCTTGGAACTTGGTATGTGAATTTAATTCTTCAAATATAAATTTTATGAAATATTGATCAACTATTTTGGTGGAAAATTAAGATTCCAAACTGAAGTGTGTTGTCAGTGTAAAATATGTATTGGATTTCAAAGACGTAGGACCAAAAAAAGAGCATACAGAATTTTACTTGTAATTTTTATATTGATTACATGTCAAAATGATATTAGATATATTGGATTAAACAAAAATATCATCAAGATTAAGTTCACCTGTTTCTTTTTGCTTCTGTAATGTGCTTCCCAGAAAATTCAAAATGAAATTTTGGTTCATGTTATAGTTCTATTAGCTGTAACTGCTTTAAGGATTAAGCATCTTGCTCTAGGCCGCTGGAAAAGCAAGTGGTGCATTGTTATTATAATCCAGGGCACCTGACTCCAAATCCATGGCTCTTCCCACTCAATTAGAATTCACATCTACCTACCTCTCATTTTATTTTTAAAAACAGTGAAGCTGGCTGTGGTGGCAAGCACACCTGTGATCCTAATGCTTAGGAGGCTGAGCCAGGATGATCGCCACAGGTATGAGCCCAGCCTGGGCTACAAAGTGAGTTCCAGGCCATCCTGGACTACATAGTAAGGGAATCACAGGATGATCACGTTAATGATGGCTAACGTTTACCAAGTACCAGCTGTGACCTGGACACTGTGCTAACATTTTACAATGTTGATTATTAGGCCCACTTCTTAGATGGAAAAAAAACTGAGGCTCAAAAGTAATTAACTTGCCTATCAGTTCCAGGAGGTCCCGAGGGCCCCAGAGCCTGGGAGGTCCCTGCGGCTGAAAGACAGTTCAGACTTTCCCTAGACTGTGGCCCTTCTGCAAGCAATGGCCTGTGGGAGGCAGTGTGCAGCTGTGTCTCCAGCGTGCTGTGGGATTCCTTTCCTTCGGGAAGCAAGAGCTGCCTGATCTTGCTGCTGATTCCCACACCATATGCAGAAATCTAAGCTCCCCAGTCTTTGGATATATAAATAAGGCTTGAGAAGATGACTTTGTAGCTGAAAATTTTTTCGACCAGGACATGAAAATACGGGCTTCATTATTATCAGGACTTATTTAAATACCTACTTGTAATGTGAAACTAAATTTCAATAACAGTCTTGCAATAGAGGGACAAATCACACACTTTCACAGAAAAATGATTTTGTTTTAGTTATAAACATGGTTTATACTCATGAAATACAATTTGGAAAAAATGTAAGAGAGTAAAGCTGTGTACTTTAGCTGAGTACTAACACTCAAACTTTCTATTTTATTCGGTCTTTTGTTCCTCCCTATGCATAGGATTTGTAAAATTTATAATCTCACTAAGCACACTTTCTCTTGCTCTTTCAACTTTACATCATAAGCATTTTCTATGTTTTTATGCCTAATTTGCAAACATATTCATAAATACTCATAATATTCCAATAAGTAGGCATCACATTTAAGCTATTTAGTTTAGATAATTACATTATTTCCAATTCTTTGCTACTGTAGATAAAGTTGTTTTCCTGTGTCTGTGAATATTTCATTAACGCTGAATGCTTAGTACACCCAGATGAAAAACTACTAGGCACTGATTTATCTTTACAATCTAATTGAAGTCTTAACAATCTATGGGTTTGAGGTTATTATCATCTTCTTTGTACCAATGAAACAAGACTAGGGTTAGGTGACTTCTCAAGGCCACACAGCTAGTGACTAAGTAAAGGAGTCAAGGCACAGACCTAGGGATCTGTCTTCAGAGCTGACCCCCCCCCCCCGACCACCATGCTCTATAAATACCTATGGCGTTCATAGTCTCCCATTAGAAAAGGTAGCTACAATTCAGCATGGCTAGTGTGACCCCAGTTTAATGAAATATAATAAATAGACAAACATGCCTATGAAACAGAAAACACTTGAAGGGATTCACCAAAATGCCGAATTAGTAACACCGGGTGGTAGAATTTTTTAAAAAATATTTTTTGAAGTTTCCCAGGTATGTGTTACTCAAAAATCTTTTTTCATTGTGATAAGATAAGCATAAATTTATCATTTTAACTATTGTAAGTGAAAAATCTAGTGGCAATTATTATATTCATAATTGTGTGCCATGATGATAACCAATCCAATGGCAGAACTTTCTCATCATCCTCAAAACTGCCCCTATACCCATTAAACAGTACCTCCTTTTACTCCTCGCCCCAGCTCCTGGTAACAACTGTTGCATTTTCTGATTTTATGAGTTTGCCTATTCCAGATATCTTGGATAGGTGGAATCTTACAATCTTTACTCTTTTGTGTCTAGCTTATTTCACATAGCGTATTTTGAAGGTTCATTTATTGTGTAAGGCCAAATACTATTATTCTATGGTATATACACACCATGTTTTGTTTATCCATTCATGTTTCAGTGACTATCTAGGTTTTTTTTAACCTTTTGACTGCTGTGAAAATGTTGCCATTAACAGTGGTATACAAGTATGCTCGGGTCCTTCTTTTCAGCGCTTCTGAGTATATCCACAGGTGTGGAATTGCTGGGTCACAGGGTAGTCCTGTGTTTAATGAGTTGCTGCCAGGCTGTTTGCCACAGCAGCGACATCATTTTACCTTCCCACCAGCAAAGTATAAGAATTCTGGTTTCTTTATGTAAATCTCTACCAACATTAGCCAGCTTACATTTTTTTGATGAAAATCACCTTCATGGTGTAAAAGTGCACCCACTGTGGCTCTGACACACATTTCCCTAATGACCAGTCTGCTGATCATCCTTTCTTGTGCTTAGTGGCCATTTCCATGTCTTTATTGTTGAATTATCTGCTCAAATCCTTTGCCCAGGTTACTTCTGTACCTGTTACTTTCTAAATTTTTAAGTACTGGGGTTTAAACTAGGACCTTCACACTGAGATACATGAGCCACCTATTTCATTTATTAATTTTTGAGACAGGATCTCACCAAGTTGCCCAGACTGGTCTCAAACTTATGATCCTCTTGCTTCAGCTTCTCAGAGTGCTGAGATTACAGGTATGGGCTGCCATGCCCAATTTGTATTACTTTTTAAATTAGAAAAACAAACCACAATGTCTTTTCTGTATGATTTTTTAAAACACATAAGTGATTGTGTCCATGCCCTGATTTCATTTCTGAGTGTCTCTGGAATGAAGTTCATTCTATCAGAGCGTGGGCTGGTCGCAGCTCCTGCTCCGGGCTATTTATCTTCTCTGCCCCACGTCTGATGCTGCTGCTGTTCTCCTTGATGTTTCCCAACTTCATCTTTCCGTACTTTTTGTAGACATGCTGCCTTTGCCAGGGCTGCACCTTGTGCTGAGGACACTTTCTCTCTTGCTTTCCTTCCTATTGCCCTCTTCACCCACCTAGATTTTAGTCAGCCTTTAAATTCAGCTCAGGGTCATGTCTTCAGATAAACTTTCCATTATTGTTTGAAGGCATCTGATCCAAAATTCATGTTGAAATTGAACCATCATTGTAGTGTATTAAGAAATGAATCCTTTTAGGAAGTGGCATAGCCATGTGTAAAGCTGGTGCCTTATAAAAGGGATAGAGGGAACTACCTTAGGATCCTCTTGCCCTCCATCCTTTTTGTCATGTGAGGATGCAGCAACAAAGAGCCATCTCAAAACAGAGAGCAGCCCTCTCCAGATGTTGACCCCACTTGCCCCATTATTCCTAACCGAGAAAGTCATTTCTATCACTTATCAATTACTCAACCTCAGTTACTTTGTTATAGTAGCACAAATAGACTCAGACAACTTCTAAACCCTTTGAGCTGAGCTCTGGTCTTAATCATGCAGTTGCCACACGCTGCAGATGTCTCTGAGATTTAGCTGCATGAATAATAGAGGTACCTGTGCATATCTCCCACAAGGGACATGCTCACACCTTGAGAGTAGAAGAAGGTCTTTCTCATTTGCACAGTCTGAAGATTAGTCCATAGAAAGAGTTCAATATTGCTCAGCAGAACCAACTCTTCCTTTATTCTAACTACCAAATTGTTTACTAATTAGGCTTTGTATTTTGCCTATCAGTAATGCATGGTAATACCCTTTCACTGAACCCTTGTCTGAACTGGGAATTATAATATTTGTTGTTTCTCTTTGCATGCTTTTAATTACTAGTGAGGTTGTCATTCCCCATATGTTCTTTAATTGGTTGTTTCTCCTCTTTTGTGAGTCATCTCTTCAGCTCTTTTATTCAGTTATCTATTGAAAGCATAGTGTTTTCCTCACTAATTTGTAAGAACTTCATAAAAAAACTATTAACCCTTTCACTAGTATACTTGCTAAAATAAATACTCTCATTTGTTCTTTGTCATTTATTTTAATGTAAATAACTCAACTCTATACTGTCAAATCTTATGCATAAAGTTTACCAATTTTATATTTATGAGCTTGAATGTTCTATGACTTTCCAAAGTATTACTTTAATGGTATTTGATAAAAAATAATCACATTAAATGGAAACCAACTGCTTTATAAATTTTTGCCTGGAAATATTAAGCATAATTATATTCATAGAAATCATGAAGTAAAAAAGAAAGAAAAACCAAAGTGAGGAGTCACTACATTTATATTGTAAATTGAAATTTCTGCAGGACTTTCTTAACTATTAGATCTAGGGAGAGAAAAAAACCCCCAAAATATCAAGTGAGATCTACATTGCAAAACATCAGTCAGGGCTAGAGGATAAGGTTTCCGAAAAGCACTTGCAAATTAACAGCCCGCGGAGCACATTGCTCAGAGATGGATTTCCACTGACCCGAGTCTGGGTCAGCATAGGCTTTTAAAACTGGAATGATCATCAATGTTTAAAAAATAGAAATCTTGGCTGAGCATGTGGCTCAGCGGTAAAGTGCTGTCCTCACATCCCCAAGGCCCTGGGTTCAGTCCCCAGCAAGCGAGACCTGGTGGAAAAAGCTAAAGGGAAATCCGGCTTCACTGGGCCTAGTTTCCTGGTGGTCATAATTGACTGCTTTTGAGTATCTACTACACTATCTACTGGCCACGTCTGTTCAGCTCCCCACAGTTCTCACCATTCCCTGGTGTGTCCATTGCTGAGGGTGAGGGTCAGTGCTTATTTATCGTCTTATCATTGGTCCACTTCTCTAATTTGTTTCACCTTACAGGCTTCTGTGGGGATTGGAGCTTTGGTCTGGGACACTGAGACACAGAGCTGAGAAGTGCTGGGTAATCTCCTTAAGTATGGAGCTACGAGGATTAAATTTAAATCCAGTTCTTCTGAACTGAAAACAATTTGTGAGATTTTAATCTATCCTTTCTGAAATTGCTGTCTGCTTCCACCCCTGCTTACCATCTCTCTCTCCATCCCTTTTCTCCTCGGTTTGGATCTAACAGAAATGATTTACATTGACTTCAACTCAGAAATCCTGTAGCCAAAGCTCAGCCACAGAGGTGCATGGTGAAATGAGCTTTAAGAGGGAGCTGGTATCTTTTATCTTACATCCTGATAGTCACAGGTAGCGACGCTAAATAAATAGGGACACAGTCTCAATTTCTTTGGATAACAGGAATGCTTTGAGTTTCAAAAAATTAGAAAAAAAGAGATTCAAAGATTGGCCAGATGTTTAGGACTATAGAAAAGTAATTGTTAGATATTTAGAGATATAATTGAGAAAAAAATGTTTATGAAAGGGAAAATATGTCTTTCTGGGCTATTTAACTTTAAGCAGAAGAAACCACCTGAAATACCAGGCTAGAGGGTCTTGACAGAGAGAGGCTGGATTTGGAATCCTGAGGAGCTGCATCCCTGATAAATGAGGAGATAGCCAAAATACACCCACATCAAACTTGGCTTTGTATCTTCCATGGCCCAACTGGTACCTGTCGTGGCCTACCTTGGTGCTACCACAGCATGGGCAGTGCTGGGGATCAGTCAACAGTGCTCCAAAGTACACAGCTTTGATTCGCAGAGAGTGCTGAACTCAAGGAGAACCAGGCTCCCTCTGACTCTCACCCACCTCTGTGATTTGTCTCTCTTTCCCTCCTGAAGAACAGAAAAGGGACTTTTCCCAAACTTTCCCTCTCCACCTAAAGGTCACAGCCTCCAAAGGATTAACTCACAGGAAAGTAGAGATGATGCCACACCTTGAATTCAGATGAACTTTAACGTAGGCTCTTGTCCAGTTTTTAGGTTCATTCACCCTCTCTAAAAGCCACATGTTCCGCCTTTCGATCCCCTCACTTCCTTCTCCTCCTTGAAGAAGAATATATGACTTTCTCAACCACACTGGATTACTGAGAACTCATTTTCCTGTGATCATCTCATGTGCATAATAAAGATGTATTTCTTCTTCCCTGCTAATCAGTCTGTTGTCAGTTTATTTCAGCAGACTTCATTACCAAACCTTTAGAAGTTGCAAAAGGGAAGTTCTCTTCACCCCTGTTGTGGTTATCGGCACCTCACCAAGTTCTGGCTCTGCCATTATTTGCTGTGATCTTAACGTAGGACCGGTACAGTTCCTTGAAGTATCTATAAGATACGAACACTGCTAGGACCCTCTTGCAGAATTTAGACTCATAGACGAAACTCATATAAAAGTACATAGACTGCCATTCAGCAAGGGCTCAGTGACTGTTCATTCTCATTAATATTACCATCACAATCATTATTATCACAAACAAGACTCTCCTGAATAATTGTGTTGCTGTCAAAACAGCTTTCAGTGGTAAAGAATAGAAGAAATGCAGCACAAAGAAATTCTCAAGGACACAGACACTACAGACAGCCTCAGGGATGGCAGGTCGGGCAGGGCAACAGGAAAGCAGGCCCTGTGATTCCACAGATTCACTCTTATTTAAATATAAAAGTGATCAAGAAGTCTGAGTTTTGCTAATAATTTTAGTAGGGCCTTTGAGAACTATCCATGTTTCATATAAATGTGGAAGTGACATTAGAGTTCTCTGATCAATATTCTACCTGTACAGGTTTTTTAAAATGTATTATTCATTGGTACACTTTAGATACACATAATTGTAGCATTCACCATAGGGAAATTTTACCGGCACATGATCTATCTTGCTTCTTTTTTTTTCCCATTCCCTTCCTCTCTTCAGCCTTTCTTCCCCTCCTTATTTACAAAAAGCTTTGTTTCCATTTTTCCCCTTCTAGTCTCTCTTTTTTGTTTTTGTCAATTGATGGCATTTCCTAGGTTTCTCAGGGATTGCTAAACTAGGACTCAAGGACGAGGGGGTAGACCCCATTTGGAATTTATAAGCTCACACTGTTCAGTCTATATTATAAGTTGTAAATACTTCTCCTTCAGACAATTTGTAGTAAATTACATTTCCATATTTTGATTTCTTTCTTCTGTACATACTAACTAGTTGAATCAAAGCTATCTCTAAAATGCCTCAGTTTTATCATCTATTTTCCACAATGTTTCATAAAATGTGGTCTGTTCCATGGTTGGGAATATTTGTCACACAAATGTGTAATGAAATGACATATATTTTGCTCCCTGAGCACTGTGTAGGATATAAACAGGTGAAGGCTCACTGAATGACTGATGGCTGACAAAACCAAATGCAACAATTCTTTAATAGAAAAAAAATGAAGCAAGAATCACCCTGAAGTTGAGACCTATCCTCTAAAGTCTGTTCAGAAGTAGCTTCAAGCAGATCATTAAGTAGCACATTTAGAAGCACTAAGGCATATTGAAAGTGCTTGATTCCCTGGAAACAAATGGATCTGAGAGAAGCAGGTGCTTTCTACCTATCGAACGATGCTGACCTCTGAGAAAACTACAGCTGTAATTACTCCAGCCAGATCCTCAGGGTTCAAAACCATTGACAGATCCTCGGACTTTGGGCAAGGGGGCTGTGAAGGTTACTGGTTTGAGAACAGGTAGGAAAGGTAGACCAGCACCCTTTAATTCACAGCTGGGCATTAGAGAAAACTTGAAAACAAGGGCTCCCAATGAGGCATTCTCCTTCATCTGAAACACCCACTGATAGGTCAGGAACTAGACTGGATGAACCTCCTGGGTGTAGCTGTATATGGAGAAGGGTGGAGGATACTTGCAAAGCATTTATAATAGACACCCCATTTGTCCTCAGAGAACATATTGCAGAGAGCAAGCAAGAGCAAAACAGAAAAACACAGATAGGTCACAGGTACCAAAATTCTAATGGAGCCTAGTGTTTTAGCTTGTAGGCTGAGGGTGTTCATTTGCATTTTCCAGTGTTCTGCCTCCTCCTCCACATTGACTGCATGGAGTCTGAGTTTGCACCCACTGCTCATTTGAAGACCTGTTACAAAAAGAACCAAGAGTTCTTGGCTTCTTTAAAGAGAGGAAAGGCTCTCTCTCCCCTCTTCCCTGCCTAGAAGGGATGTTTACAACACTATGTTCCATGTTTGACTTCTTTTGTTTCAGAAACTCTTCCGGTTGTTATAAAAGACTGATGCCAACCAAATCTTGTGCAAAAGTTCCTTTGTCTTTCTGACATCTCTGAACATGGCACACTTTTCCTTAATCAAGATACTGTCTCATCCATTTTCAAGCATTTGTTTATGGCATGTGCAATAACACTTGAGATCATTCACAGAACCAGTGAACTGCAGAGCTGGGGAAGACTTTTCGAAACAAAAATTTCTGCTTTCAGGCTAGCACGGTCCTGTTCATTTCATGGTTAATTCTTGGCTAAATTACTTTACTGCTTTTCGAAGGGGCTGCTTCTGGCTGTTAGTTTTTCCTTTATAGTGAAGCTCAAATTCTTCACAGTGGCTCTATGGTGTCTACCATCTCCCTAGCCTCAAGTCTTTGAGTTTGCTCTGTGACCCCTGTTCCAGTAGTGGTGTCATGCCACTCAAGGTCACAGAGCCTTTGCACACATCATTCCCTTTCCTCCACTACTCAACCTGTAAGTCTTTTACCTCACCCTTAAATGCATATTCAAGGGTTGCCTTCTTTGGGGTGACCTTCCCAATTCCCTCCAGCAAAATTGGTCTTATTCTCCTATCTTACAGCCATAACTTTGTCACCAAACTTAGTGCATGACTATGACTTTCTACCCATAGTTCCAGGCAGCCCATGTTCTCCCCACAGTCATAACCATGGTTCATTCACTCAGCGTTAATTTCTTCGCACCAGTATTTATTTCAGTCTTGGTATACAGTCATACCCACCAATGATTCCTAAATTAAACTCAAAGGAAATCTAAGTTTAGAAATGTAAAATATTTACAAATTTCTATAAAGGTCAAATTTGAACATTTAAAAAGATGGTCTAGTTGATATGCACCCAACGTGTCTTGAAGCATTCAGATGGGTTGACTCAGACTGAAGGCAAAGAGCTTCTGAGAAGTTGGATGGTCTTTAGCTACACGCTTGAAATAGCATAGAAACCATAAGCTAAACTGCCCTTACAGGAATCTGAGTAATGCAGGGGACCTATATGATGGCCTTGGAACTTCACTCCATAGTTGGTTTTAAAAGACAAATGATTTATATGGTCTGAAGAGAAACCAGAGTATCATAGCTGGCTTTAGAGACTCAGGATTATACCCAACGCTGTTAGGAATTCAGAGATGCAAGAGACCAAACATCTTGAGATCCTGGGTAACTGGATAAAAGTGATGAAACAGGCAGGAGAATCAGTTCCAACTTCCTGCCCCACAGAGGCTCATGGGCTGAAGTCTGAATCCCTCATGAGTAATGGAGATCTCCAAATTATGACATGATTTTTAATATGTTCAGCTTTCTAATCTTTGTTGTCTTTCCACATTCTTAATATTTGCCATCAACCTTTAATGAGGTTCTATATCTTCATTTTGTAGGGTATATTTCTGTTAATTTATCACCTTCAGTCCCATGAGAAATGTGTTTCAGCAAGACATGAATAAATTACTGTAAAGCGTATTTATTTAGCACAACCTAATTATTGCAATATTCAGTAAAGGAAAATGAATAAATCATAAATGAAGACCAATAAGGGTAGAACTTGGCACATGTATTTCTAGTGGGTGTGGGGAGGGGCAGGAAAATGCACACACACATATATGCCTGTGTACCTTAGTCTTGAAAACACATTGTCATGGTTTAGGGGATTCCAGATAGGATATCTGGGCAAAGACACTGACCTGTGCTGTCCAATACAGTGGTCCTTAAGACCACATGTGGCTACTGAGCCTTTGTATTGTGGCTGCTCCAAATTCAGATGTACCTTAAATTCAATATACACACTAAACTTAGTTTTTTAATGTAAAATATATTATTATTTGGAAAGACATTTTGAAGTTTCTTAAAATGTTAAATACAAGACTTACCATACACCTTGCAATTCAATTCCTATGTAGCTACACAAGAGAAATGAAAACTCATGTCCACGCAAATATTTGTATGTGAATGTTCACAGGTAGTTTTATTTATATGTAATAGTCAAAGGATGGAAACAACCCAAATGTGCACTAACAGGGAGCTGAGTAAACAAACCATGATACATTCATGCAATGGAATACTATTCAGCAATACAAAAGAACAAAGAAGTGGTGTGCTACACCATGAATAAGTATGAAAAATATGCTAAACCAAAGAAGCTACACATAAAATACGGCATGTTTTAGGAATACCTTTATAGCTGTTGAGACAAAAAGTAGCTTAGCATTTGCCTCAGGCTGGGAATAGAAACTGACAGCCACTGCAAGTGGCCTGAGAGCTTCTATTTGGGGTGATGGAACTGTTTAAAATTAGATTGTACTCAACTCTACATTTACTTAAAAAGTCATTTAATTTTATACTTAAAGTGAATACATTTTTGTGGTTTACAAATTACAGTCAATATCATCGATATGTAATAAATTTAATGCAACTTAGAGTACTTATTCTCATTAATATGTAATAATTCTTAATCTAACTTCAGTGAAATGATTTTTTACATTGTTTACATGTTGAAATGATACTATTTGGGATGGATTGGATTTTAAATAAAATACATTACTAAAATCAATTTTAACTTTTCATTTTACTTTGGAATGTGACTACTATAGAATTTTAAATTATGTATGCAGTTCCATTATTTCCTAATGGACAGCATAACTTTAGAAGGTCCCATGGTGTCAAGTAAACAACAGCATTCCTCCATGCCATTTTAGAGAATGTCCTTTCCCTCTGGCTCACAGCAGTCTCCTGTGGGAACAGGGAGTGGAATCTTTCAAAAAACTTTAAAAGAGAGGCATAGCCCCAAATTGCCGCTGTTTTGTCCCGCACTATATGACAGTACCCCAGTGCTTGGATGGTGGGCGGTGTGCTGGGTGTGGAGGAGGGTGCTGGCCCTTTGCCAGTTGACACAGGAGCATAAGGGGACACTAGGTCTCATGTTAGTGAAGCATTCATCATGTCTGAAAATGGATTGTGCTCACGGTACACCCTAATGTCTGTGTGTTCCATCTCTCTCAGTGTCAGCTCCTCTGCTAAAATAATGTAAAAATGTAAGCTACTAAAAGTGTCTAGGAGGACTGAGTTTAAATGCTTTTAGCTGAGACAACATTAATTTTATTTTTTAAAATAATCACATAGTATGCTTAGTGCCCAGTTAGGTGCACTAGTCTGGAGTGGGCTCTGGGTGATGCTATTTTGAAAGGTTTTTAAACAGACTTTAATGAGAATCACCAACCCAGAGGCCTTGCTCAGCAGGTACTTAATAATGGACTTTGGATTAATAGAAAGAGAAGGCAGAGGTGACAGGTAAGACAGAGCTAAAGAATCCCACAGGCTAAACACATGCGCACGCACGCATGCACGTATGCACAATCATTCTTCCAGCCAAGCCTAAAGGCACTCCTTGCCCTCCCTGCAGCCCTCCAGGTTCTGCTGGACAAGCATGAGTGGATGGGGCCTGTGACTTATGAGACAGCTGCTTCTGTGTTAGGCAAGCTGTATTAGATATGTCTTTCCCGGGCCATGTTCAAATCTCCCTCCCTCCGAATGTCTACTTGTAGGTGCTGATCGTGTTGTCCAGACAAGACCACATCTATCTTGTCTCCACATAAGAGTTTTTCCACTATTTGAAAATAATTCTCAGAACCTCTTCACTCTTTCCTACCTTATACATCCCTCGTTTCTTGATCTGCTTGCTGCCTGGCCTCCTTTCCAGACCTGTAATTGTCTCTTAGTACTAGTTTGACAATTTCCCCTTTAAAATGTGAAGACTCCAAATGTTCATCCTCCAGATGGTGCCTGCTCAGGGCCAGTGCAGCAGGACAATCACATTCCTTGATAAGGCCATTACTATCCTAGTAAGAGAACCACCACATGCCCTGGCTCAATAGCATAATTACTGGAAAAAAGAAAGAGAAGAAGGGAATAAACAGAAAGTTAGTTTCCTGAAATTTCTCATCTATAAACTTAAAGTGTTTGGGTATAGTGCTTTACAAAATACTCATCCAAGTGAAGGTGAGCCCAATTTGCTCAAATGCAGAGATTGTCAGCAGAGAAAGGAATTCTCTTTGTTGCAGCTTATTTCTTAACAGTTAGTCTTCCACCAAGCGTTCCTGGGTCAGAAGTTTGGGGACAATAGGAAAAAGACAATATTCAACCACGAGCTTAGCAGATCTAAAAGAGTTGAGTCCAGCCTGGGCAGGGCGTGCTCTATTTTGGAAATAAATTAGTTCACAAAGATAAGCTATGACCAAATGCAAGTCACATCTTCCGTATGTGGAAGGCATTTAAATTCCAGGCTATGACCTGAAGCTGGGTCTTCCATGACTTTGCTCACAAAACATGGGCTCCCAGAGGGCGGTGGCCACGTTGGCTCTTTTCTACTGGCGTAGGGACCGTATTGTGAGACAGCATATTGGCCTTTTGGCAAATGGATCATCTACATCACCTATCACATCTATATCACCTGTATCTCCTATATCACTTGCAGCACCTATATCTATACCTATATCTGTGCTAGGAGCTTAGGCAGGGTGCTTTTACATACAATTTATTACATAAGTGTTATTAATTTGGTGCAATGAAGTAATTTGAGTTGCAGACTGGGAAGGAAACGCCTGTTATTCAGACAAAGGATTGATATAAGAATCAGGAGAGTGTCAAGGAAGTACCAGAAAAACTCAAAAAACATTTTTACCTGGTCTTTAAAGATAGTCATTGACAAGGGCCATTTTTGAAACTTAATGCATGCTATTTCCACAGTGACTGCTTATGTGGATCACACCTAGGATCGTGCCTATGTTTCCCACTCTGGTTTTCCCTGGGAACCATTTGAGAGCTTAAAAATAACTGATGCCCCATACCCTCAAGAATGGGGTTAACTGGCCTATGTGGGACTAGGGCTTTGAAATTTAAAAATGTCTCCAGGAAATTCTAATGTACAGAGAAGTTGGGGAACCACTGGGATGAACTACACAATCTGGTGGTTCCAAAACTCTGACCACAACAGCTGACCAAAGGGCTCCAGGGCTCCAGATGAAACTCAGTGACCTGGTGGCAGGGGTTTTAAGCAAGGGAACAGTTTTTATTCTAGCAGGTAGAACATTTCTACAGCACTCTTCTACCTAAATAATAGGTATGTGGTGAGAACTCACAACACCATGTGTTCTTAAAAGGGAGGATTTGGTCTGCCTTTGGGACAGCCCTTCATGGATCTTTCTGGAGAAGTAAGAGATAATCTTTCACTGAGACTCCAAGCTTAAGCAGGCCAGTTATAAGCAGGAACATTTGCCAGAATACCCCTGAAGGATCATAGCAAAGCCAATGACTTGAAGTTTTTTCCAGAAATAAGTAGAACATCATAATAATAACAGCACTAACCACAGCTTCCATTTACTGGCCACCTACTCTGTGCCAGGAAAAGAGCTGGATATGGGACTGCTACATGACACAATTCTAGAGGACAAGGTGAATGATACCCTCCAGAGTTATGTACTGGTATGGCCAATCTCCTAATACATTCTCATTTAATCTTCACATAAGTTGTAGAGAAAATTATTATACTAATTTTGCAGATGACAAGATTGAGGCAAAGAAGATCCAGGGATATGAAGACCCTAATGGTGGAACTGAGTGAGATTTGAACCTGAGTCTTAACTAGCACATGGCTTTCTGCTAGTGACCATGAAGGCGCGGAGGGTCAGGAAGACAGGTCTGAGTCTAAGACGGGGTTTGGCTACTTAGCAAGCTGAAGGGAAGAAGCGGTCTATGAGCAGGCTGAGACCAGGGGCAGGTAAAGGGAAATAATGGAGTGTTTGCAACCAGGTAGCAGGCAGGTAGATTATGGAAAAGTAAGAATCAATAGCCATGGAACAAAACCCAAACTAATGAGAGAGCTCCGGAGATCCACTTCTCAGCCAGATTATTCAGTGGCCCAGCTCTCCTCATGGCCGGAGCTCTGCTGCCCTGGGCTCAGCCTCACCTCACCCAGGCACTTAGCACAGCAGCAATTGAACAGTACTTTGCAAAACTAATAGATTGTTATTCTCAACACAGACTCTGTTTTATTCTCAAAAGGGTTTTATTACCTCTTGAACTCATTCAATATTGGTGAGATTAAATTAGAGCAGTTTAAAAAAGGGGAGGAAACAAAGAGAAAAGAAAATCTATGACAGGTTTGAGGGGTCCCACTGTTAACACTCAGAACTCTATGCATCAGAACCCTACCAGTTTTTACTACCTCGTCTGATTTTTCCAGGATGGCTGGTTATAGAGGGTCACCAGGTGTTGCTCCTGATGACAAGTTAAACATGGTTAAACTGAAAAGCTGCAGAGATGAAAGCCAGGTCAGAAAACCAGACAAAGGCAGAGCCTGGCCACCCCACTTGACTGCCCTCCCTGGATCATTTCAGAAGTGTCCAATTTATTTTTGTGCATTGATGATGGTCACTCAGCATGGTTGAATCCCAATCAGTCATTAAATGTACAAATGATTTGACTGGTCACATCATGGAGAGGCTGCACATCTTAGGTTCATGCACAGACCTTGCTAGGACTTCAAGGAAGAGTTTCTAATTTGTTTCATTACATTTAAGACACTAACAACAGTAGCAAAATAAACTTGCTATGGCCCCACATAAGAAATTAGATGCTCTGGATGTACTGACTCAGGCTCACATGGAACTTTGATTATTTTGGGTGCATAAAATCCTAAATGTACCCAGTATATTGTTACAAAGCGAACTCTTGAGAGTCCAACGAACCAAGGCAAAAATCTGTCCAGTGAGATCACATGATCCAGCTCCAGAAAGGCCAGCTTATTCAACAGCCCACAAGCAGGATCTCCCCACATTTTACATCTCATTCCAGTTCCTCATAAATGGGAAAGGACCAAGTTTATTTTCTTCTCTACATCCCCAGCACTTGTCCTGTGCTTGGCACATAGCAGGCACTCAGGCATCTCCCTTGCATTGAAACAGCATTTGTCTACTGTTTCTAGCAGGATTGATATCTGAAAGATTTTTGCCCAAAGAGATGTCTTCAGACAGAAGTTTCACAATTATACAACATGACTAATTTATTGCTATCTGTGGAAAAATTTTGAAAACTGCATGTTTCTTCATTCTGAGGTATTATTACTGCACAGACTCACCAAAACCATTCCCTGGGCAAGTCTAGCCAGGTTTTTGCTTTCCAAGAGAACTGGAAAACATGAAGCAATTATCCAGCATGTTCAGGTAAAATGTCAGCTTTCTTCCGAGTTCCCTCTCTCATCTAAATTCCATTCCATTTTGAGGAAAGCATTTTCTTGATTCATTCTTCTATATTTTCTCAATGCTTGGTTTACTTTCAGAGAAGGTTCAGCCTATTAGTGTTAAATACTGGGCTTGCGAACGTGTGCACCTCATGCCATCTCTTGGAGGAATATTTTACAATGAAAAATGGGCTTTAATAACAGAATGTTGAGAGAGATGACACAGAGATGATTTACCAACGTATATATTATGGCATATTAAATTGCAGACAGTTTGGGTGAGACTGAGTCTTAAATGAAACATCCAATATCTGCACCAGCACACAGCCAAAGTAACTGCAGGAAAACAAAAACTTAGAAATCTCTATATGTCACTGGGAGAGGCAGGGCTAAAGCAAAGTCCTCCCCCTAACCCTTGGCCCTCCTCAGAAATGGCTCTGCAGTGGGTTGGTGCTGAGCTGCGGAGCACTGAACTGAAAAAGCGGTTAATTAATGAAAAACTTAAAATTCAGCAATAAAATTACCTTTTGCAGTGACTGACAAAGGCAATATAAATAATTCAGCCTCTCTCACAGTTGATTGAACAGAGTGCCTTTTCTCCTTTGTCAACAGCATAGAGACTTTTTTTTTTTTACTGCTGCCACATTTTGTAGCTGTTACATGTGTCACTACCTAAGACTGGCTAGAGAAATGAGAATGAGCAAAGAAAATCTACCTGTGAACCGTTTTCAGTTGGGATTTCCAAATGCTAGTGTGCTTTTCAGGAGGGTGACCCAAAGTGTAAATAGGAAGGGTTTTTAAATGGTGGCTTCCACAGTGGTCCCTGGACACACCACGGCTCCCTGGAGGGGTTGGTTCTGGCTATAGGTTGCCTCGCTTGATGCCTTGCACAGCGTGCTCACTGATCCTACACCTTCCAGTAAAGCAAAGACAGAAAACGTGGGTGGGTGGGGCCCCTAGTTAGGAGGGATGGTAAAAGAACGCAAAAGGAATAATTTGAATTTGAGAGATGTGCCTCTTCCTTTTGGGGTCCTGTTTTCTCATTTGTAAAATTGGCATGTATTACTAATATTTTCTCAGCGGGGCTGGGTAGGAAGAGCAATTGCTTGGTGGTGATGTGGCCATGGGCAAAATGACACCTCTTTAAAATGATCCTTGTGTGTGGTGTACACCAGGGACCAAGTCCGCTTCCCCTCTGAATTTGTGCTAAGTTCCTCCACTTTTTACCATGGAATTCTAGATGCTAGCCTGGCCTCTTGACAAGACCCTTTTCAACACTCAAGGGAGAAGCCCAGAGACAAGGAACCCGGAGGACTTCTAATCACATGGCACCACTGGCAAGCCTTTTGGATAAAGATTGTTAAGTTAAACCTGCATTTGGCTTAAATAACTTCATTTTCATCCAACATGCAAACTCCTCATAACGTCTCAGCGATGGCTACCTTTCATTCATCCTCAAAGCAGGAGCCTGAAAAATCAAATAACCTCGTCTTTTAGAGCTACTAGCAGCAGCAACAGTGACACCAACTGAGCCCTTCCAGGGCTATTTTAGGTCCTTACATTGATCGAGTCACTTAGTCCTATCTCTATAACTTAAGAACCGCGTTACTTTGGAATATTGCCTGGACTCACAGCCTTAGTTTCCTGGTCTATAAAATGAACTGGATACTAAAATGTGCTTTGTAAGTTAGCCACAAAAATAAATGGGAAAGTACCAGGCACACCATGTGACTCAGAACGTGCTCAGTAAGTGTGACTTTCTTTCCCCAAATGAAGTGACAGTGTCTCCTTTTACAAGTGAGGTCACAGAGGCACAAGAAAGCAGATAGGGTTCCTTTGTTATCACCACAACAGTGAAGGGACCTAAAAGTGCTCTGAGGAACAGTACTGGTTCCACCACAGTATTAGCCAGCTTTCCTATTGCTGGAACACATTCACATTCACATTCTCATTCATATCGTACAGGGAGAGAGGTTTGATTTGGCTCAGTTTCAGGGTGTTCAGCCCACTTCAGGAAACTCCCAAACGAAAGCACATGGCAGAAGCTCACGACAGAGTAAAGCTGCTG